>OMLC01066993.1:0-13305 GCA_900302585.1 Regalecus glesne | reverse complement strand
ATGGGCTACACAAAAGAAATTGCCTTGACTTGGCATAGCTCAGGAAGTAGGATGGTCGTCTGGTAATTGAAAGATTGGTGGTTCGATCCCGGTTCCTTCAGAAAGCATGTTGAATTGTCCTTGAGCAAGACACTGAACCCCTTACTGCTTCGGTCAACAGTTGAAAATGAGCCTGGTGGTTAAATCTGGCATGTTTGCACTCTAAATGTTCATCAATATGCACTATCCCAACAAAGATAATCATTACTAATAATGATGTCATTTGATATTTTCCTGAAACTTTATATTTATCCTGTATGTATTATACTGTTTTATTATGTTGTTTTTAACATATCGAAAATACAATGCGATCAAATCCTCTTGTCATCTCATCACATTACACACTATCTCCAAAATGGAAAGTGATGTGTATTATAATTGATTTTATTTTGAAGCTCAAGGGGGTCGCGATACTATCAGGATGTGGGCGTCAGGAGGAGCATCCGGTCTTAATGCCCCACTCGCCAAAAACAAAATCCGTGTCCAACCCTCACACCGTGAAGAGTGATCGTGACACGTAAAACGGGGCCCCTCTCATTTTATTTTGAAACTCTGATTTTTATTTTCTCGCAGGAAGTCATCATTTTCATTTGCGTTCGGCACTGTCGTCGTTAGCTATGAACGTAACAGCTCCACAGGGTCTCTTTATTTAAAAAAACAGACATTTCTTGTACTTAGGCGGTGCTGCTGGAATTCACTTATCCTTTTGGCATTTTGTACCTACGATGACGATGTCACATAGTTGGATCTTCCTTGCAAACCTGCAAAGTGGGCAGAGGATCCAGCCTCGGTAGTAGACGTTCGCCTCGCAGCCGGGTTAGCTTCATCTGACACTGTTACGGCACAAAGCGTCATTCACTGAGCAGGTATTTATTCAAATCTTGCTTTTGACGTTGTGCACACCATTACTCGTCACGCCTCCATACAGCGTACTTTTCAAATGCCCTCCTCTTCAAATGGTCCCTAAAACAAATGGCATATAAAGCAAAGGATATGTAATCTCAAAGCTAACGTTATTTGATGGAGCTCTTCATCGGCTAATTTAATGCGAGCTTTATTTCATTGGTTTGCTCATGAATGATAAATCGTCATAAAGCAAGAATTGCAAAAAAAAAGTACTGTTTCCTACTAAACTTGTACATTGTACATGCTATTTAAACATGCTGATTTTGAGAGTATTGCTTTGTGCACCTCAAAGTAAGGTTATTCAGCATTTTTAAAAAAAAACATACGTGTCACTTGCTATAGAGATATATCTTTGAGAAAAAGATTATTTAAAAATTGAATTGATTCAGTGTTCTTTTTTTTAACCCCAGGCATAGCACAATGAACCTGCTTCGCCTTGTGTGTCGTCACAAAACAGCCCTGGTCATTGGGAGCATTTGTGGCTTTGCCATTGTCCTCATCTTCCTGGCTAAATGTACCTCTGAGACCCTTACACAGGGTCAGCATGGTCCTCCAGGCCTAGTGCCTCGTGTCCATTCCTTTCAACCCCGTCCAGAGCACCATGACCCACCCTCTCGTCTCAAGGATTTGTCAGCCTTCTTGGTGGTCCTCATCACAACAGGCCCTAAGTACACAGAGCGCAGAAGCATCATCCGCAGCACCTGGTTGGCCAAGAAGGAATCAGATGTTCTGGCCATGTTTGTGGTTGGAACTGAGGGTCTTTCAAATGACGACCTTCAGAACCTCAATACAGAGCAAGGAAGGCACAAGGACTTGCTCTTGTTGCCTGAGCTGCGGGATTCATACGAGAACCTAACACTAAAGTTGCTACACATGTACTCCTGGCTGGACCAAAATGTGGACTTTAAATTTGTCCTCAAGGCAGATGATGACACCTTTGCTCGCTTGGACATCCTGAAAGATGAGCTGAAGGGAAAAGAGCCCAGTCGGTTGTACTGGGGCTTCTTCTCAGGCAGGGGACGGGTGAAATCAGCTGGGAAATGGCGAGAAAGTGCTTGGGAGCTTTGTGACTACTACCTACCCTATGCACTGGGCGGTGGCTACATCCTTTCAGCTGACCTAGTGCACTATGTGCACCTCAATGCTGGCTATCTTAAGACATGGCAGAGTGAGGATGTGTCATTAGGAGCCTGGCTAGCCCCAGTTGATGTCCGGCGAACGCATGACCCGCGCTTTGACACAGAGTACAAGTCGCGTGGCTGCAACAACAAGTACTTGGTTACACATAAGCAGAGCTTGGAGGACATGCTGGAAAAGCACCAAACTCTGCAGCGTGATGGTAGGCTCTGCAAGGAAGAGGTCAAACTTCGGTTGTCTTATGTGTACGACTGGAGTGTCCCACCATCACAGTGCTGCCAGAGGAAGGATGGCATCCCTTAGTTTCTTGACGTATTTTGATCTTTATTGGCCCTTTTTTGGCCTTGTTTTGTGGAACCATGGTCGTGTTTGTGCTCTCTTTACTATCAGTCAACCAAGTTAGTGGTCAGATCCTTGTCTCGGTCTGTGGTCTTTATACATTGATTGGAGTTCAACTTTTAAAATACTGTCAGATGTATAGGTACACCATGTCAGGCGGCCCTGTGCCATGTTTAGAGGGGGAATAGATACTTATCTGTTTCCATCATGTTAACATTTGTTCATGTAATGTCTGTTTTGTTGTATTTATTGTTAATTTATTCTGGATCTGAGACCGAAAAGTACACTGATTCTGCGGTTCAACACAAGCACAGTGGATGTAGTTGCTTGAATTTTTGAAAACATTTTTATTTATTAACATTTTGGGACAGTCGCTGTTACAAAACAGTTCTCACAAAACCAACAGAATATTGATGATCGTTTTAAATGCAAAGCATCTTTTAAAGATCAGTGGTATCGAGTTTGTGAGATGATGTAATGGGTACCAGGAACAAAGCGGAATATGCAATGTTCTGCAGGCAGCTTTTGTCCTTGATGCTAGATCTCATGCAGGGAGTCGACAATTAGACATTGTGAATCATGGTCATTCTTTTGTGTGTTCTTTGCAAATGCAGGGATTTTGGTTGGAAGTCATTTGTGAACGCTTGCTCTCACCATAGTACATATTTTTACGAGGAACCTAATATAGCCTATCAGCTGGCACTTGGTCACTTTTTTCAACAAGTAATGTATTTCTAATGTCTCTAAAGGAAAAAAAAAAGCGCTATTATTTTCCTTCCGTTAAGTTCTCGAGTTGAATTTTCCCTGTGTTGTCAATAGCTATATCCCCAAATTCTCAGATTTGTACAACAGCTGGGACCAGCTGGTATGCTGAGAGCTGGTTGAATATTTGCAGACACTGCACAGAAGAGCCGCTTTTATGCTCATCCTCATGAATGCTGTTTTCGTTTTTATAGTGAACACGTTTCATTGTTTTTTTCCAAATGTCCACCTGGCTGAATGGTTTATTAAATGTTTGTATTTTCTATTTAATGCACACTTGACTTGTATTTTCATCTTTTGGTGTTTCTCAGAAAGTTTTTAAAGGCAGGGAAATGGCTGCCATTTAAGAATAATTGTCTGACTAAATGTTTATGAGGAGGATTGTGGATTTGACTCGGTTCCATACAAAAAGTAGTGTCTCATCAACAGGGCTTGATCAAATACTCTTACAATATTTGAGAATGTGATATCTTACTCTCTAATACACACTAGCCATATGTTTTGCAAAGATGGCTCTATAAGGGGGTGTGTGTCTGTTGAATTGCTGTCATTACACATTCTCTAGTGCAACCAGTTTAGAAAAAAATAAATAAAAAGGTTTAAAATACTTGGGTCATATATAGCTTCGAAATGTTCAAGGAACACAACTCAAAATAATACCAAGCTAAAAGGCTAAAGGTTTAGATCTCTTGATGCATGCTCAATGATCCAGGTAAGAGAATCAGAAAAATGGTCTTAAAGTTTAGACTACTGGTCATTTTTGTTACCTGTGTTGATTAGAGCATCACTGTCGATATGGGACTCTTGTTGGTTGTTTTAGTCTCACATCGAATCCATTTACGGACAATTACAAGACGTAGGGACTTATTGAAAGGTAAAAACAGTTTTTCCCATAGTGACCGACTGACAGCTTCATCCTGCTCTTTGCGAAGGAAACAATAAAACACACATCCTGCTCTTGAAATCCTCTGCTTGTCTAAGATGCTCCTCAAGAAAACTAACAATCCGATCAAAACATGAAATGGATGGATCTGTAGTCTCCATCCATTTTTTCAGGACTGTTTAGCAACCACGCAATTTCTGGTTCTACAGGAACATCCTTATGAAAAGGAGCAAGTCATTTTATCGGCGCGCAACAACAATTCATCAGACATGGAGTTTGAGAGATATATTGTGAAAAGAAAAAAAAGTATTATCTGTAGTGTACAACTGAAAGAGAGATGAGATTATGATGCTTCATCACAGCCTCTGTATCCTGCACTAGACGGTGAGATCACTAGGTCCCCCCAGAGAGCATTATGGGTGATCGGTACGAAGGTGTTGTGATTTTGACCTGATCGGTGATAAGTATCAGTCACTTAAGTAAACTGCTTATCCTCATCTGATGCACCGCTGGGCATGTGACTTGAAACCGTGTAAACCTGAGTGTGGATAATGTGGCCAGGATCAGAGCTGCTCGGTAAGTTCCTCCAGCACACGAGACCACTGGAACATTCTACCAACACATCGTCACAGTAGACACACAAGTCCCATCAGACTTTTTTCAGATCACCTAATGGTCAAGTTCGAGTCTGTTGTCGAATGTATTGTTAATTTGTTGGTTGATAATCGCTTAAGCTTTTTATATGATGCTAGGGATCTGACAGCAAAGGGTTATGTTTTGGACATTATTTTAGTATGTCTCCCCATAGTTTTCAGTTAGAAATCTTCAGTTTGTATGTGTCACATTACATTAATATCCACATATGTGGAAAAGCCAGCTATTTCTCTGGAACAACATCTAACCAGAAATCTTCATCTTACGCTAATGTTTCAGATCTGTCCCAGATGGGCACCTGTAACTACTGTACGATGATGCTGCAACACATCATTTGATGTTGGCAAGTGACAGCTTTGTCAAGTCAATTCAATTTTACTAAGTTAAGTCAAGTCAATTTTATTTGTATAGCCCATTATCACAAATCAACAATTTGCCTCATTAGGCTTTACACTAGCACATCCTGTCCTTAGATCCTCACATCAGATAAAGAACAAACCCCTTAAAAACCCTTTAACAGGGAGAAAAATAGGAAGAAACCTCACAGAGGAGGAATCTCTCCCCCAAGATGGACAGACATGCAATGGATGATGTGTACACAGAATAAAACAGTTACCCATGGAAGATCTAATGAGAGAAAAATGTGCTCACTCGGGAATATCCTGCTTTACCTTCACACACTAGCCACCTAGAACATTCATCAGCACTCTACCAATGACCACCTAACAGCTATGCGGAAAATTTGGAGCAAACTGACTTTGGCAAACAAGACCATTTCTTATTTTTAATCAAGCTTTTCCAGGGAACTCAGTATCATACCTTGTCTAATCACCATTCCCCTGTGGCTTCCAGGTCACCGTCATCCCTCGATTTGCCTCATAGTGGTATTGGCAAACAATGGCTCGATAAATACTGGTATGCAGGAAACCATGAAGACACAAGTGTCTCCTCACCATCTGTGGCTGAACAGCAGCTCTTGGTGACGGACTTGATGTCGATGAGATGCCAGGATAGGATTTGACAGCTTCTTAGGCTAAATAAGGTCACCATCCTGCTGCTGTTGGCACTCACCCACAAGGCGAGATAGGCCCATTCGCCAACGGTGCCTCTCTGTCACATAGAGACACATCCTAGTGCACACAATCACATGTCCTTTTGATGCATTCAGCAAAAAGACAAAAGTAAGGTTTGCCTCCTCAGTCACAAGCAATGTGTTCTAAAACTGGATTGCTACAACCAGGATATGTGACTGCCCTCTAAGATGGGCATGATAAATGTTCAATTTTGTTGGCTTCTACGAGGAGCTGTGTCACTCTCCAGCATCTATTGGGTCTCCATATGACTAAGGTAACTGTTTTCATGAGCTTTGGGCTAAGTCTGAATGCAAAAATTTAAATGTGCCTTCCTGAATGAAAATGTGAGCAGGTTTACTCTAAGATGATGTCATTTAAGTGCTAAAATTCAGTTTGCCAAGAAGTTCAGTTCCACAGGTTTTGTGTGAGCATTATGATTTTATCTTACCTCTCCTAGTTGTTCGGTCCACTTCATGCAATACCTGAGTAAAGGGTGGGTAGTAAGTGTTCACATACCATTTTCAAGATGATAAAAAAGGTTGTGTGTGTGTGTGTGTGTGTGTGTGTGTGTGTGTGTTTATGTATAAATCTCACTGTACCCTGAAGACTAAACTTATTTTACGTTTAGGTTATCTTAAACATACGTGAAAATTCTTTGAACTGCATTTCAGTCTCTGATTTAAATAACAAGGTAATCTGGGCCATCCCTGTTGTTTTGGGGTCAATCTATGCATGGATAAAATGATTTGAGCATGTTTGAAGGATTATTATGAAGGCCCAGAGTCCCACCCTGACATTTTGGCCAACAGAGGAGAACCCCAAAAGTCACATGGCTGAACTTGTACTAATGCTAACCTGTCCCCATTATGACCATGAAAGAGTTTTTCTCTCTCTTTTTCTGGCACGTTCCACATTTATTTTACAGGATAGTTGAGAGAGAGTAAGGAAAGGCAGGGGAGAGAGGGGATGACATTCAGCAAAGGTCCTGAGTAGGATTCAAACTCGGACCAATGCAGAAAGGACTCGGCCTTATGTGGTACATGCTGGACCAGGTGAACCAGTGGGGGGGTAGCTTTTTAAATAAACTGTGACATAATGCTTTTGGTCAAGCCAATATCCCACAAGTTAAATTCTCATGTAGCTGGTGAATGAGGAGGAACATTTTATTGAGGAAAAACTCAAAGATATGTTGCCCTCCAACATTTCAAAAGTTTGAATATGAAATTAAAAAAAAATCAGCCTAATGAAGTGATTTTGAAGGACAGGCTGAAAGAGGGCGACAGTAAGATGCTGAAAATTCCAGTGGAGGTCAGTAGAGTACTCGCACAACAACCCGGATACAATCAAATCTAAACGAAGAAGAATGAAAACTGGTGAAACCGGAAATATTATCCATTAGTTTGCGATCCATAATGATCTTGGCTGTAGATGGTACTAGTTTATCTTCAAGACATTAACATGTATTTTTAAGCGTCAGGAAGACAATTCCCACAACGAAGACGAACACCAAACTGTGAATATGACAAATGGTATGTTTGTTGGTTTTCGATGCTCGCTAAAAAGACGAAAAGATAACTGGAAACGGAGGCTCAGTGGCTAACGTTAGCATGAGAACTGACTGTAGACGTGGCTCAGGGGCTGTTTATTTAACTGGTTTTGTTACCTGTGATCGATAATGCCGTGTCATCAACAGATTGTTAAAATACTCAGTCTGACGTGACGTTACAGTGTTAGCGATTTGAGACCCTCGACATGTGAAAGAAGTGGTCTGCCGAAAATTTGTGCTCACTTCACAAAATTAAAGCTTAAAGCTGTGATTTCTTTGTGACAATAACAATACGATAAACAGAAATTAAGGAAATTGTCGAAACAAATTGATACTACAATTTATATGTAAGTGTTAAACTATATTCGAAACCGTCCTGGTTATTTACTGCCCCATATTCCTGTCGTAGTGGTTGTATTGGCGTTTAATGGCCATCGGTCGCCTATTTTACTTGCCAGCCGAGACAACATACAGCTTATAGATAAAAGTATAACATGGTTTCCTTTTCACAAGTGCATAGTTAGAATATTAACCTTTACGCTTTTTACTGAAATACTCTCAAGATTCAAGTTGTTTGTTGTCACTCCGGTTGTGAAAGTACAGTCGTGTGAAATTATTTGGCTTGGAGACTCCATCAAAGAAACTTGAGATAAATATAAGATAAAGTAAAATAATGATAAAAGGTATGGTTGTGTGTGTGTACACATATACCTATAAAGCAATAGGTATCATAGAATAAGGCATTACATAGAGGCCGGTAAGAGTAGAAATCAGGGGCTTGGATTCAGTTCATAAATTAAGTCTCTTGTTAATCATTAATTTAACGTGTCCAGATATTTTATGGAAAAGGGCAACCAGGTGACCAGGCTTACAATGATTTGTCAATGTTATTTGAGCCCTTTTTATAATCATTTTGTTTGTTAAAAGCAGATGTGCTTTGAGTGGTCACAACACTCACTACAAAAACACTATATAAAATGACAAATAAAACAGCAATGTACATTTTGTGTATACTGGTATGCTCTGCCTTATCCCTCAGTCTCATGCATGGAAGTAACCAGCTTTCATTTATTTCAGCATCTCTGAAATATTCCCAACTACATCTTGTTTATTGTCTCTTATTTTGCCCATATATATATAGTCAATGTTTTTGAATATAACAGAGGATTATTGTGTTGTTATACCTGTAGGAGCCTTGAAACTGGAGTTGAATTCCACATGTTTCCAAACCTACATGGGCATTAAACTTATTCTGGTTCTACACAATGTATTCTTTACATAAACAATGCCTGCAGTGTTCAATATACTGCAACCACATTCAAGATTTCTATTGTCACTCTGGTTGTACAAATACAATAGTGTGAAATGCTTTGGTTGGGAGGCTCCGTGACGTGATAAGAAATGAAAAGCCCAGGTGTTGTGAGTTCGATCCCATTTTAGGGCATAAGCATGTGCATCCAGCCTTAATCCCCATACTGGGTTGACCCACACCAAATAGGATTAAGTCAGTGTTACCTGGACAGCCAGTTTAATTGAGCCCACCTTCTTCACTGGCAGACATCCGTTGCTTCATACTGGGCTCCAAGTCAAACTTTTTCCTTTTTTAAATAATTCATACTGGTAATGAACCAGCAAACTTTTGTCCAACTTGAGCATAATAGGTGAAGTACCCCCCCCTTGTCATAACAGAACCTCTGCTCCTAATACAATAGAATGGATTAAATGCAGCGAACAAATTCTACTGGGCAGTGTCAAATAAAAATCAATTCACAACGCTTGTAGATAAGATGGGTGTTTTGTATGGATGTGAGCTACAGGGACAGTAGAGGAAGACCCAGTTGCTGCACTTGGTTATCATCATTTGTAAAGTTGTACACACTGAATTGGACTTTAATGACTCAAATGTCTCTTGAGAACTTTCACTGTGCAATTTGGTCTCGACATTGGCATTTGATGAGGAGGAGGCTGGGTTTGAAAGGGCATGAAATGGGAAGGTATTTTTTATCTGCAACTTTTTTTTTCAGCTGGCTAACTTAAGCTCACCATGAAGTTAGGTAAATTTAGGAAGGAATGAAAGCCACTTCATTTGGTCATTGTATACTCACTTACTCGGGGACATCTTCAGACTGAAGAAGTCACCTGTTTGAGTGACAAAGCATTTCTGAATAAACTTCTGATCCAGTTGAACCGATTCACCTATTTCTGTGATCGTGATCAATTCAGCGACCATCCCATTTCTAGATGATCTACTCTACCTCCTGGGCCAATCCAAACCCCAATGAACTAAACTACATCAAACTAAATTAAACACCATTCATGAAGTTAACACTTCATAATTTTAACCCGATAAACATGACATTAGCAAAAAATCTTCAGCCACTGTTTTTGTTCATATGTATTATAGTCAATGCTCAACCACCACAGGACAGAAGTGCAGAGGATCAGGTAGATGCAGATGTAAGAAGAGATGAGAGTTCAATATATAAACAAATGTATAGCAATTTCTATTCTTAATTTTATTTATTTATTCATGTATTTGTTTGTTTTGCTTGTGCGCAACAGTGGCCATTGGTGACTGGCAGGAAAAACACCACTAAATTAAGATAAACTCAAATTGGTGACCTCTTTAGCCACCAACTCTTTAGACCTCTTTAGTAATGGAGCCCCGTTACGTATACACACTGTGCTACAGCTGCTCAGGGGGGCAACTTTCGATGGTCAGGTATCACAAATACATCCTAAATAATATGCATCAAAATCAGGGGGCCCTGTATCATTGTAGGGGACCCCGATTTTGCAGTAGGACCCATGACACCATGAGCAATAGTCCATCTAAAGATAATTTTCTAGAGGGCTGACAGCTCTGCCCTTGGTCCATTTGGAAGAAAATTAAGGGTTTGCCATTAAGTGCAGCAGAATAAGAAGTCCTTGGCTTAATCTAGTTTTCTAACAAAGAGTGGTTGGATTGTTGGAGTCAATCCAATATGTTGGTTTTCATGATAGGCTATTTCCAGTCTTTTTTTTTCTTGGCAAACCACTGGTTGTGCACTGTGGTAAAGAGGCTAATGATGCTGCACCATTTCCAGATAATATTCAGAAAATACTAAATAAAGGATTCCCTTATCAGTCCCGCAAGGGGAAATTTGGATTTCTCTGCATTTTTGACCCAACCTATTGTATAGGAGCAGTGAGCTGCCAACATATGGCGCTCGGGGAGCAGTTAGGGGTTAAGTGTCTTGCTCAAGGACACCCCGACATGCTGTATGCAGGACCGGGGATCGATCCTGCAACCTTCCGATTGCCAGACAACCGCTCTACCCACTGAGCTATGCCGCCCCTTACTATGAGTTGGGGCGGCATAAATGAGTTGACCTTAGAATACAATATGATAAGTATCTCCTTCTTTTTTACAGTGTACTCTTTCGATGGCATCCTGGTGTTTGGGCTGCTTTTCATTTGCACATGTGCATACTTCAAAAAGGTGCCTCGTCTTAACAGCTGGCTACTCTCTGAAAAGAAAGGAATATGGGGGGTCTTCTATAAAGGTATGCTCAACTTGTTATAACAATGTCATAACTTGGCACATAACTGACCCCCACTCAAAATAAATCTCAAGATATTAAAATATTTTGTATGTTCCAATTTTACGATGAAATTTTTTTGTCAGGTTGCTATTCAAAGTTGCTTTATTTTTATGATATTGTGGCATTTTTGGCACATTTTGTGAGTTAAATTTGTGATAATAATTTAAAAAAACTAGATATAAGAACACTTCTCAAACTACTGCAAAAGAATAAAGCTAATTTAAGGTATCACACAAATGAGTGAGGATGTCATTATTCTTTTAAGGGGAGTGATTTCTCCACAAAAATAAAAGCAGAGATTCTTCCACTTGACATCATAACTGAGGAGGCCAATTGGATATGCAGAAAAATGTTTCCAGATTTTTGTTCCCAGTCCAATTGAGAGTATTAGTTCTTTGTGTCACCCCTTATCTGGATGAATGAGATGAATTTACAGATATTGAGGTACACTACAAGGTAAATACAATAGAGACACTCAATAGAATATAGGGGAGATCAGTCCCAGGCTTGTTGTTAATTTATAAAACTGCCCTTCTTCTAAGAAAGTCCTGGGGGAAATGTTACTGTCTGGAAGAGTGCATATTGCAATGGACCCTTCAATAATAAAGAGGAGGCAGAATTTTACACTAGAGATTAAAGTTTCTACTCTGAATTATCATCTGTCCTCCAAAGTTGATGCATTGAGTCTTCCCTTTGCCCTAGTTCAGGAAAATGCTGAAGAACCAAATTAGTGCTTGAAACAGGCACATATTTGCACTATTCGTACATGTAGATTTCTTTTCCCCCAGTAGACACACGAAATGATGTTTGGGGCTGCAGTAGTTCAGTGGTTAGAGCTCTTGCTTCAGGAATTAACAAGAAAAAGGAAGCAAGTTCAAACCCACCATGGAGTGTCAGGAAGGGATCCGACCTTAATTCCCTCAATCCTCATCTAAGTGCGTGTCCATCCCCACAACGTGGGGACTAATCATCAAATGTAAAATCAGCCTCTTGGATACAAGAAATGCTGTTGGTTACCATCATCTGAATACAGCATCTATCATTGTTATTGACTTAAAATATGTTGCCCCACCCCTTCAATTTTTTATAGTCATATTCAGTTCAAATATGCAATAAAATGAGTAATTTTTTGAACAACATCGCTAGAGTTTGAACATTCATTTCGGTTCTTTGGCTTTAAGTTTGTGGAAATATTTTTTTGCTGTTGACGAGAATTAAATAAGTATCACACTACACTGTTAACATTACCAACATGTTGTTTGCCAACCTTTTCCCTTTGTTTCACTTTTTGGTTTTTACTATCTTTACTTATCCTCTGCCTCATCTCAGCTGCAGTGATTGGGACACGGCTTCACATTGGTGTGGCACTATCCTGCCTGGCGATGGCTTTCTATTTGGTCATCTTAAAATGAAAGCCTCAGACTCGACAGAACTGGATGGCTATACACTGGGGATGGACTTTTCTGAATGGTCATGGACTAAATCTTGTTATGGACACCAATCGATAATGTGACCAAGGAACCCCTATTGCCCCCTGGACCTAATTAAAAGACATGCCAGTGCTGTCCCCTTTTGGCGACTGGGTTTGTCATTTTGCTTCTCCCATGATGGTGCATATCGGACATAAAGTTGATAATGAATTGACCTATTGGATGAGATTGAAGAGAAGGGCCTGATTTTGAGTAACACGGTGTGTTTTTAGAATTTTTTTGGTCAGATGGTCTACAACAAATTTCTTCTTTCCTCTCGATAGTTATATTTGGAGGGCATGAAATATGCAAAGTCTTAATGAGGTCAAAATCTGTAGTGGCACGTTATTTGAAGGTCTATGCATAAGGTCTATGCATAAGACACCGTCATAACCATGACATGACACCTCGCACAAACATGGACTCTGTTTAAAACCGTTGTGATTAAGCATCATTCAGTCAACTATGTCATTTTAATTCAAAAGTCGATATTGTTTGAGATGTCCGTTTTCAAGCTACAGAGACGCAAAATATATCAAATTGAGCAGCTCAGCCAAACACAGGTCACTCCAGCAAAGACATCTCTCAAACAGTGTCAACTTTGCATAAAAATCCTTAGCTGATCAAATACACTTAATGACAACAGTCATAAACATTCATGAAGATTCCTTGATGGTCATGATGGGTATCATGCCATGATTATGACAGTGTCCTGTCAGTCTTATACACACCCCTTCAAATAAAGTGACCAAATTGCCATACTACTTTAATCCTGCATAGAAACTGCAAACAACATTGCTGTATATATATATATATATATATATATTGAAAGGTGTGACCAACAGAGATTTAAGTGTGATTAGATTAAATATGATCAATACTGCTTGGTCCCAGCTATGTTTTTTTCCTGTAT
>OMLC01066987.1:0-14795 GCA_900302585.1 Regalecus glesne | reverse complement strand
ATGCATGTATGTAATGAAAGTATGGTGTTTGTTCGAGTTGGATTTGGCACAGTTGATGATGTAAAAACTAAAACGGAGGTGCTCAGAGTTATAGTTACGTAACGATGGAGAATTGTAACTGGATCATAGGGACAAATTTACCCGTAAGAGCTACAACATAGCCAATTGTAGTGATCAGGGTTAAAAACCAATGAGGTCATGTTCTGTACTTAGAGACTACAGACTTTGGTTGGGTGAACAGGCTTTAAAAGTGTGTGTGCGTGTGCGTGCGTGCATGTGTGTGTGTGTGTATGTGTGTGTGTGTTCAATAAGGAGACAATCTTTTTTCATATGCAAATCTATTTTTGCACTCTACATTCATCCCTCTCTAAAGCACATATTTCATGTAGAAGAATTTACAGACAATAACCTTCATGGTCAATGCTTAGGCTTATATACCACTGTATTTTAAATTAAGTTAATTTTTTATTAGTTTACTTCTTCCTTGGGCAAAATGTCCAAAGTGTTATGACATTTTAGTTACCACTTGAAATTAATTTAATTGAGTAATTTACATAAACTTGAATAACATTTCAAAGTGTGTCTGTGTGACATTTTGTTTATTTTGAAATTCACACTACTGTGGGGCTACCTCAGTATCAGGTAGTGGGATTCTTCCACCATCCATCCATCCATCCATCCATGGTCAACTGCTTACCCAATGTCTGGTAGCAGAGTCATGCTGGAGCCTCTCCCAGCTATCCATAGGTGGAAGGTGGAGAAACACGCGGGACAGTTAGCCACTCCATCACAGGGCTAAAGCAGTTAGGGGGTTCTCTGTCTTGGTCAAGGGAAAAAAATGATTAACATTAACTCTTTGTAATTTCCAGCTACACATCCATCCATCCTCAACCGCTTATCTGAAGTCGGGTCATGGGGAACTGGAACCTGTCTCCATTCTCATTGGGCGAAAGGGGGGGGGATTAGCCCTTGAAGGGTTGCCAGTCCATCACAGGGCAGAGCAATTACAGGAATAGTGTCTTGTTCAAGAACACTTCGACACGCTTCTCTGCAGGTCCGGGGCTCGAACCTGCAACGTTCCGATTGCCAGGGATCAACAGGAATCAACTGCAATCAACAGGACCTCAGTCAGGAGCTCCTCATGATCTGAAAGGATTACATGTCTTTGACTAAATTGAAATAGTACTTTAAAGACCGTTTCATATTATTATTCAAACCGATCAAAGCTCCTCTTACAAAGTTGCAGTTGCTGTTATCAGCTTTGATTCCCATGGCTGTTAAATTTTTGATCAAACTTTTTAAAAAAGCCCAATAGAACCTACTGGAATGATCTCAGATGTCAGAGATAAACATATATCTACACACACATAAAAGACTTGTAGAAATGCTTTACATCAGTTTTATTTGTACAGCACGTGCATAAAAATACAATAACCTTTACATTAACATTATTGCAATGGGAAACTACTTGTGCATGGATAAAGACATTTTGGCTAATTTCAGCAAGGACTTGCCTTAAACTTGTACATAAAATGGCAGCCTACAGAATCCACCTGAGATTTATCCATCCATCGATTGTCAACTGGTTATCCGATCTAATGTCGCAGGATCATGCTGTAGCCTATCCTACAGCTCATTGGTGAAAGGGGGGTGATCCACAGACAGGTTGTCATTACATATCATGACTTTACCAGTTAAGGGGTTCAAGGACTTTTTCAACATGTCAAACCACCCTCACCTTGGATCACCCGGTTTTTGTATGAATTAACCCTCTCCTGTCATTCCTCCTTCTAGTCCAACCACCACTTTAACTCCTGAGCACTGCAAATATTCAACATATTTCTAAAATTTTGCACCAGGACATTCCTTTTGAGTGTTGTTTCTCCAACACGCGTCCTTTCCGACATTATGATAGTTGTGCTTACGTATACACAAATTTAAATACAGCTCAGGTCCCCCAGGTCCATAGAGCTGTATGACCACTTCTGGCTTGATGTAGATAGATGTCCCCCACACTAGCTGATGAAATCCATACACATCTATTTCAAAGTTTTGAATACACATGACAGGTGTTTGTAGGCGTCAGCCTATGTTGCAGGTAGGTTGTGTCCTGTGAGGTGAACATATATGCTGGCTGGTAGTATTGTGTCAATAAATAAATTGTCTGTTCCAGACCAGTGATTTTTGAGCGGGAGGAGGACTGGCATCAACGAAAAAAGCTCTATGTGCGCTCAGTCACTAGCCACATGATTCAGCATCCTGGTAAAGGCCAAGGTATGGCGGTTACATTTTACTGAAATACTGAACATGTCCTACAAACCTCCATTTATCTACTTTTAAGGTGACCAAAGAAATAGGACTTTGTGATCTAATTTTGAATTTATATATATATTATATGTAAATTCCAGCTCTTCAATGGCAATGAATAGAGGACTCGTGAAGGCCTTCTCATGTGTAAATACATGCAGATTTTGTAATGACAAGGATATGGTTTCTACAGAAATAAAATCTCATATTAGCAGAATAGTGACTATGGTAGGTGAAGAAGAGGCTGCATTGGCTCTGGCCTCTAGTGTAGACTAGCTTGCTGTTGTAAGTAGCGAAATTCATCAGCCCATTATACATGATCATTGCCTATAGTATGGTCTCAAATATTCAATGATCTGTTGTTGCCTCATGAATCCAGTTGATCTTGCCACCCTTAGTTTTCATGCTAACATCTCATGGATAGCTTAAAATTTAGGGTTTGAGAGATTATGAAGAATATAGCAGGTATTGACCCTTTCTTTTAAAAGCAACTCCACGGGGTCAAATGTCAGGTAATGAATGGTACAAAACTACATCAATTGATCTTTTGTCAGAGTTCAACTGTCACTTCAGGCAAGGGCAGCTTCAATTATACAGGCGCCTTAACTCTTTCTCTGCTTCCAAATAAATTCAAATACGGCTTTCGACCATTGTTCCAAAAATAATCATGTTTACTTACACTGCTTAGGAAGTGTGTTTGTTTTTGAAGATAACATGACTACACTGGCCAACATAATGACCCATGTGGCTGACCAGACACCAGGCACTTATGGCACACATAGGCAGCATCCTTCTGACCTGACGAAAAGGTAATTGTTTAAAAGAAGTCCCTTAAATGTGATCTTGATTCAGTTGAATTACTTTGCTCAGGATGTCTTCTTCTTCTCAGAAACCACCAGAGGATATTTGGAAACATGACACCCATGTTCTCGCTTCATGATTGGCAAAACCACAATGGTAGGAAATACCGTCGTTTTTCCAGAGTCCCAAAGACATTTAAAAGGAGTTATGTACATTGAAGATGTAGATTATTATCTACTACATAAAGAAATGTGTGTTATATTTCATTACTCATGCATAACACATTTGACAGGTGTTTCTATCATTTTAGCATTTGTGCTATTGACTAAGCTTTTCGTCATGAGTTAAAAGCAAGCTTTAAGCTTTCTTTGCTGTTCCCTTCAATTGTTCGTCCTAATAATTATTATGTTATGTATGTTTATTTTTCCTCTCCACAAAGTTTGTGCTCCATGTTATGAGATCATGAATAAAAATGATTTATAGAACTTCTGTGCTTGTGCATGCCATAAAAATGTGTTTATGCCATTATGTTGAGGCATGCATGTCTTTGAACGTATGCCTTCATTTGTTCTAAAGTTAGCACAGTGAGTTGCCCTACCTACCCCCTGACAAGGGATAGAGATGCAAGTCAGTACTCATACACAGGCTTTAATAAAAAAAACAAGTCAAAATATTTCGAGTCATTGCTCAATTAATCCAGGTAGTCTGAGTTGATGAACAGTTTCAGATGAATGTAGAAACATCCTATGTTTAGAATCAAAGTCCAGATGGTTTAATTCAAATTATTTTGATTTTAATCCAGGTAAACTTTTGCAGACTAACTGAGAGCCCCTTTTGAGTATACTTGCATGCATTTGACCAGATCATAATTGATGTTCTCCCTGGCACCACGAATCAACACAATATGTGACCAAGACCTATTTTACATTAGATTTCGGCTTTTTGTCAGTTGATGTGACGACAAAACGTCAGCCATGGTTGTTCACGGTTGGTATGTGACATGTTGACCTTATTTTAAAAGATCCTGTTAAAATGGAAGATGACCAGCTTTATAAAAAACCGTTTGCAACTGATTTAACTGGCTTCAGTGACGTCCGCGGATCTCAGGTCACGTGTAAAGCAAGTTAACAGTCGCCTCAGTCTAGCCTCGGCCCCTGCTGCTGTTTGTGGTTATACGTGTGTCGACCAGTCGCTCAATACTAAAGCATGGTAAGACTACTCGGTTTTATTTCATTTTAAGCCCTGTAATTCTGGGTTAACACGAAGAGAGATACTGATTAACTTTCACTCGTGATAAATGTTGGTTAAGTCAACTGGCGGTTTGCTAACACGGTGTAGCTAACCATAATTAGCCGCGCTATTTAGATGAGTTGGCGCCACCCATTTTCTGAGTACTTTCCCCTTTCTGTCAATTCTAACCTCTTGCTTATTTCACGTTATTATCTCATATTGGTGCCACTGTTTTTTCTCTCCCTTTATCTGTTGAAATTGATATTTTCCCAACACTTAATCGTAATTATGGTGATTGCTAGCTAAGCTAACGCCAAGCCTTATGTGTGTTCCAGACATTTTGATAGTATCGCTCTATTGGGGACTGCAAAATGCAATATAACGACGCTTTACATCAGCAAATGCTGTATTTCATTTAATGACCTTTCAATACCAACAAGTACGTTCTTACGACTGTGTTTTCCACCCCGAATATTTGTCTAAAAAACGGATTTGGGCTGATAGCACCCGTGTATTGCTCATTCGCAACGTTGGTTGAGAATGGGTACGCTTAACTAATGTCCTCATTAGCTTCATTAACTGCATACATAAAATAATATCAGTGAGAAAAACCTTGCTTCACTGTGAACCAGGTAACTGCACGCCTGCGAGAGGAGAAATCGGTGCTATGCAAACGTAGTGATGGTTAATCTCACTAAAAGCCAGTGCTTAATTTGTGCCGGAGCTAGCTCCGGGACCTCTCTGTCTTGAACTATTTGCCTGGATCCGGTACCTCTCGTATCGATAATAATAATAATAATAAAGTTGTCCTGCCTATTCCCAAGTGATTATACCGGATCACATTAAGGGGGTAAGCCAGGCCTAATAGGTTATTTACCACCATAACACGACACTGGTGACACTTTTTGTTAACGTCTTTTCTTTTGCGCTCCGGGACCTCCAGATTTACAAATTAAGCACTGGCACAACCCAATGAGGAAATCCATGCCTGCAATGCTTTCTTTATCAGGTTATTATTTACGGAGTTTTTTATTAATCTGGAAGTTCTCTTCAGGGTTCACTGACCATTGTTTATAGTCATTCTCTGCAAAAAGCTCTAGAGTAAGTGCAACTGAATGTAACGGAATGAATACATTACGTCAGACCACTTGTCTTTAAGAAAGAGGCAGACTAAAAAAAGCACTTCATGGATGAAAATTGTATGGAGCAGAATCTTCACATAGCACAAGGTGCATACTTAATACAGAGCATCATCCATCCATCCATCCATCCATTGGTGAGAGTGGGAACAAACGTTGACCGTTAGATCAAGAGGTTTTCCTTTTCGCTCAGTTCTCTCTTATGAATAACAGTTTGGTAAAGAGAACGCAATACCACACCAACACATTTAAATTCAAAACACATGTAAATAAGTTAAATGTACATATTTTTTCTATTCATTTATTTTGGAGTTCTCATAGTCCATGCACATTTACATTTAAAGTTCTAATTTTGTGTACTATGTTTTCTGAATGAGACCATAGTTGACTGTTTATTTAACTGTCATTACTCTCAACAGCAATGGAGAAGGCTGGTGAGCATAGTATGATAAACCGTAAGGAGCCCAGTCTAAAGAAATCTGAGCCTGACACTGACAAACTTTCTAGTGGACATTCAGCACCACTCTCTCATTCAAGGACTTGTTCTTATCGTTGTGGCAGTGGGAAGATTGCGGCTGTGAATAACATTTGTTAAAAAAAAAAGGAAATTGGAGGATTCATGTCTTGATGACACCTATGAAACACCCGTTAACAGATTCTACAGGCTAACGACTGTATCTCCAGAGGTAGTATGTGTCATAGACTCGTGTAGTCCCCTCCCAAAAGTAAATCATACCTCGTTCTTTGACACTGATGTTGAAGAGATCTTAAGTTTGAGCCCAACCACCAATGTCACTTATGGCTTTGAGTGTTTGAGCAAGACCCAAAATAAGTCGGTTCCAAATTCAAAATCAGGACGGTGCATGGGAAAAAGCAATGAGAAAGAAGGAGAGGGAAAATGTAAACACAAAGATACGGATGTTACAGCTGAGGAAGAGGAGGATGGGGGTTATCTCTCTAGGGCCCACTGGCAGATCCTTAGTACAAGTAAGAATCTCACCTTAAGTGAGTCTCCTTGGTTTCCATTGACCACCGCCAGTCCCCTGGTCAGGAGAGGTAAGGGGGAGTTGTTGGAAGGTGACAATGCTGCTTTGTCTCTCTGAGTTTTTCGACAATAACAAAGCTGCAATGTGTCAGAACATTTCTTTGTGATTGCAAGTGGATTATAGTTCTTTGGAGGAGGCACCAGTAATTCTTGTGGAGAGGACTGTAGGAGCTCTTGAGGGTGATGTTTGTAAGGTTTGCAGTTTTGGTGACCCCATATTTGAGTCCTTAAAGTGCCAGGGCAGCACATTGGAATGTAGATTAGATGGTGAGAAAGAGGAATCTAAGGGAAATGGGGTAGAAGAGGGTGTGCTTCATTCCAAGAAGGAGTCTAAGGCCACACTTGAGCATGAAGATACTTTTGTCACTTTAGACATCTGTTCTGAAACCACACTACCTTCTCAAGTACAAGTATGTATTTTCCGGTGTATGTCCTAATAATACAACTCTACTGCCTGTGTTCACAGTTGATGTGTTTTCCCTTTCTGGCCTATTTTGGCATGTCTAGGTGGATTCTGTTGTACTGGAGCCGAACTATCAGGCCTCCAGCAGTAAATCAATAGTACCTCAGCAGCACCACTCCCAACCATCAAACCAATCTGAGAAGAGAAACCCCCAAGATGGAATTACAAAGAAACAAAGGTACTGAACAAGCCTCTGACCTTGATAAACCTTTTACATAGAGCTGTTTTCTACACTGGCTAATGAGATGCATATACATCTATTTCAATGTTTTGAATACATATGACTTATTTGTGAGAAGTGTTAGTAGAATTTAATTATTGAGGATAGGCTGTAATTTACCCTCAACTCTTGCAGCCTATGCTATAGGCTAAGTCCTATGAGGTGAACACATGCTGGCTGTTAGTGTCGTGTCTTTAAATTGTCTGTTTCAGACCAGTGATTTTTGACAGGGAAGAGGACTGGCAGCGAGAAAAACGACTCTATATGCACTTAGTCACGAGGCATATGAATCAGTATCCTGGTACAGGCCAAGGTATGGCACTACATTTTACTGAAATGTTAAAATATGTCCCACAAATCTCCATTTATTGACTTTTTTTGTAAATTTCCACACAAATTCCCTGAGTTGGCTATAGCTGGAACTGTTGCTTTGATACCCCTCTAGAATGTTGACAGGAAGGAGGAAGCTATAGCATAGCCATAGCCCCCAGAGATAATCTGCATATAGAATGGTCTAAAATAATCAACAGTTGATTGTTGCCTCGTGAAATATTCTCAATCTAGTCAATATATGTTGATTGCCATCATACATTTTATTGATACATCTTTTAAGATGTTATTCTTTTCGAGATTGTCAAAGGAAGCCAAGTTTTTATTTCATGCAACTCTATTGGGTCAATCTTCAGTGAATGAACAGTACAAAATGTGTATTTTTGAGGCAAATCTTTCTTTTGTGATATGCTTCTCAGGCAAGGACAGTTTTAATAATACAGTCACCTTGATTCTGTGTCCCACCCTCCCCACACTCGCAAATTTTAGGAGGGTGGGAGCATTGCTTTAAATAGGATCATGCTTACCCTGCTTAAAAAGTGTATTTATTTTTGAAGATGCCATGACTGAACTACTGATCCTAATGACCCATATGGCTGACCAGAGATCAGGGACTCATGGCACTAATTGGCAGCATCCTTCTGACCTGACAAGCAGGTAAATGTTTTTACTTTGGGTTTTTTTAAGGTCAATTAAACATGAACTTGATTCAGTTAAAAGGGTTTGTTTTTGAGTGAGTGGAAATCCTCTACTTGGTATATCTACTTTGCAGAAACTATCAGAAAAGATTTGGAAACATGACACCCACGTTCTCTCTTGATGAGTGGCGCAATTACAACAGCAGGAATGGCCAGCGTTTTGCCAGAGTCCCAAAGAAATTTGAGAGGAGTTCTCTACCTTAAAGATTTAGATTAATATCAACTACTTTGCCATTACCCTTAAGTGTTTGTACTATTGTTTTTCAGTATCATAACTGATGTTTTGTATTTGGTTTTCCTTTCTCAAGCTATTTCTTGATGTTAATCAAAGTGGTCTTTCATGGAGTATGAAGTTTAGTGTGTGCTGTAAATGTCTTGTATTCTCCAGTGATGGAGAATGCTTTAAAAGTTTAAACCGAATCTGAAAAGCATTTGGTCAAATTTAGAAACTGCTAATCGGTTAAAGCTATGCATTGATTTTGTACCATCTTTCCCTTTTCTGTAGTTAAGAGTTTGTATTCTTTAGTGTGATTGCAAGTTCCTTGCACCATTTTCAGTACTTAATTTACTGCATATTAGTCTGATGCTGTGGATTAGATCCACACTTGAACTAATGCCCGTGGGGCTTATCTAAGCCTTACCTCTGAAATTGCAACAAAACTGCTAGGTGTGAGTTTATTTTTGCGTCGGAGGAGAATTGTCAATATACTTGACATACCTAAAGATTTATACCAAGAGTTTACAGTTCAGCTTTGCCCACAAAGCCTAAACTGAATCAGAAAAGCATTTGTTGGAATTTTAGAAGCTGCTAATTTACTAAAACTTGACAGAATTTACGTGGCATCTCAACAGGCACTGCTCCTCCAGAGATCTAAAGTACTTAATGTATTTTTTCAGTTCTGAAGCTTTTATGTGATTGCAAGTCACTTGTACCTTTTTGACTACATTAAAATTGAGCTGAGGCTGACGTATTAGACCCGCTCTTCAAGTAAAGCTTGTCTTGCACCTTCTTGATTCTTTTTACTTGTTTATGCTGCTGGGTCTTGCATAAACCTTCATGGGGTCGGTTATGTTCGAAACTGCTTGACCTGGAGGAGTTGCCTTGTCACTGCAAAGAACAGAAACAGTTCGATAGTAAATTAATTTATTTTTACATAACACTTTACTAGTCTAGCAACCACTCAAAGGGCTTTAGCCTATGTCTCACATTAACTGAGCTTGGGGGATTAAGGCCGGATGCCCTTTTCCTGATGCCCCGTGGTGGGATTGAACCCACAACGCCTGACTTGGATGCGGATGCTCTACCTTAGAGCCAGTGCGGCTCCACCTCTGTGATAGTCACATGTGTGACTATTAAGAAAAATCTCTTTTAAAAAAATGCTCTCATTCATCAGTTCTGCTCAGTCAAGCAGACAGGGATTGGTTGTGTTATCTGGATCTATGCTGGAAAGATGCCTGTTAACATATTCTATTTTGGACATTGTGAATCCAAGTGCACTTCCTTATGGCTGACTTCACAATGAAATCAGTTTCCTGAAAGTCTGTTTTGTTAAAGTTTTTTTAAATGTTCTTGAGGATTAATGTCTCATTCAGTCAGACCCCTTTAACCAGAGGAATATTGTATGGGCTCTTTCTCTATATGTGGCAATTCAAGTCTGCGATGGGCATGTAATTCCTGACCAAGGGGACATTTTTTTATTTATTTTCATTGTAAATCTCAGCCCAAGCTTTCAATACTCACTCATTCAAAGAGGTTTTTGTTTCACTCCAACTGGCTGTGAACCAGTGAGTCCAAACTTTTCGACGATGGTCACATGTTTTGGAATCATCTGTTCATTTTATTCTAACCAGAGTTCATACTTGATTGAGGGGTAAAAAACACTGGATGTTTGTGGAAAATATTAGATATTTTATTGAATTTAAGCATACACAAGTTAGCATACACTACGTTCTTCAGAAAGGAAGTTGTGTAACCTTGTGCATAATAGTTTAACCATGCTAGCCCTCTTAAAGCAATGTATGTAGTGTACTTTATACAATGAACATAAACATGACACTGACAAAGCAGTTCTCAACCATGCCTCCTAGTAGATAAAATAGCAATTAATAAAAGATCCTTAACATCTCTGCGTTCTAGTACCGTTCAACTGAATTTCCAGGCATGTTGGTTTTGTATCCTAATATACTTGAGAAAAATATGTGATTTACTATATTATAATAAAGAAATGATACTCTTGTGCTATGAGGCCCTGCGCTAGCTGAATATTGACATTGCCAACTCCCAACCCAAAAACACCCGAGAAAGCCAAGCAACTTTCCTCAAGGGAACTCTCCCACACTTCGTGTGCTACTGTAGCATGTGAAGATCTCCACGGCCTCTCATTTGAGCGAATTGGAATTTGAGGAATATCCAACTGTCCAGTTTGAACAGCCTGTGGTTGACGGGGTTATACGTAGCCTGTCAGACCTGAATCGTTGAAAGGCGTTGGAAGGAGTAATCAATATAATTTTTTTTCCATAGGAGCTATGGATCTCCACAATACACATGACTGACAGAGCAAGTTTTACTGTCACTAATTCATGCTAACGCAGTTCCACCAATCCAACCCGCGATCCGTGAACGGCAATCGGCTTTCATTAGCTAAGGTGGGAGAACAACCCCTTCCCGTGTTGATTCAAATGTCGTCCGTCACCAGTCATGTTCACCAAACTGAGGCAGACGGTCTCTGGTCCCCCTGAGGGAGGTGTCAGACGGGCTTTAGTGCCTTGATGGAAAACATTGCAGCAGTCCTCTCCTGCTTGAAAGCCAAATTGCTGTACAGTAGTGATGAACAGCTGTGCCCCAGATGCAGCCCAACTCTAAACCAGACAGGAGGCCTAACTGCTCCGCCTCCCGTCTGCACTGGTGGCAGCAGCAGTAGACAGGGGAACACTAAATGTGATGCAGTGTGTTGTCTTTTCAACCGCAGCAAAACCACAGATCAACATTTGTGCAATGCACTCGAGAATGATGCTTTACTGATAGAAATATAGCCTGCTGCATATTTTCAGAGATCTGTAGGTCACTATCGAAAGAAGTCGCTTAACACGTTTCTGAGTTTGAAGTGGAAATGCCCATGTATGAGCAACTGTTTGAGAAGTTGGATAAAGGGAAAAAGGTCTAGAGCAGGGGTGTACAACATGATCTAGAAAGGGCTTAAGGGTCTTGACGTGTAGACTTTAGTATCTAACTGCTTGGTTGGAACAAAGGCCTGCAACACACTGGCCCTTTTCTGGATCACGTTGCACACGCCTGTTCCAGAGGGACTGCAACTGAGCGATATATCGCTTATCTAGGAAATGGCCCCAATTCTATGAAGTCATCTGGTGCAAGGCAAACATTAGCCATCAGTGTGTGGATGGATGCCTTTCCATCGGACAGCAGGCCCGCTCGGACAAACACAAGTTTGACCTTTACAGTCTGAGTTTGTCGGAAGCTGCGGTTTACTCCCGGGTAATGCAGCAGGAGATCGCTCGGAGATGCTAAGTTTGTCTCCTGAGCATTCATGCGTGTCTGTGAAATCCGACAGGAGTCTGCAGGCTGTGTTCTCTCCCTCTCTGTCCTACTTACAGCTTTCCGCCACCTTGTGTCTGACATGAATTAGGGCTCAGTGGAGAAGTGGATTCTGGAGTTCCTCTCTCCCTCTCTCTCTCTCTCTCCCTCATTAACAGTGGGAAGTACAGGATGCAAGGCAGATTAGGAGGATGTGATGAAAGCCTCCCTTTGCATCATTCTGCCCAGAGCCTTCACCTCATCCCTGCCCTTCACTGCATCACCTCCTCCTGATGCATTCACATGGAGCATGGGATCAGTTCGTATTTGTGCGTGTGCGTAAGGAGTGACACCACTATCCGGTCGAGCACGGGATCGAATGGGACCCGTGTAGAACCGGAATGATGTACGACCACTGCAAATCAACAGACTTCCGCCGGCTGCAAGTCTCTTCACTGTTAAATAGTTTTCTGGATATTGATTACATAAAAAAAATGCCTCGGTCCCTCCCTGCCTTTCTGACTGCACATAAACAACACGGCTACACATTGATAGAAGTAGTAGAGAAGTGCTATGAAGACACTTGAAGGTCTCGTATATGATTGCAGGACTTTTTATAGTGCCCTGAAACAAACGCGTTCAACTGGACCCCTCGCCCGTGGCCACACCCTCACAAGTCAGGGCGCAAGGCGCTCCTTACCCGTTGTCTCATCTCATCAACAGCTCTCTAAGTCGACGCCACAGAACAAAAACGACATCTAAAATGTATTTACACATTGAAACGTCATGCCGTAGGCTACAGCTTCTCTTTTTTCAATAGAACATCCCAGCAGTTCCTCCTTAACACGCGGAGCTTTACCTCCAGTCAGTCTGCTTGGCTAAAGCTCTGCAGCGCTCGCTTTCACTTGGCAAACGCTCACGTGTTGGCCAAAACAGGTGGAGGACATGATCAGCAGACATCGGCCCTCTTGATGCTTCATCTCATTAAACAGCATGGATGATGTCACTTTTTTAAGGTAGTACTATTATGTTTTAGTCGGCCCTAAAAAAATAAATAATAATAATAAAAAACAACCCCAAAAACCCACACTTTCCTTCAGATTCCCCTCTATTCAACCCAATCACCACAGGGTCATGGGGGCTTTGAGAAGGGAAGAGCTGTTTGGCCCATTGAAAAGCTGTACAGTATAAGTTCTCACAATTAACAGTGCACAGTAGTGAATGGCAACGGTTTGTCTTCGACATCTATTTTTGCCTCCGGATCAAAGTGTTTTGAAGCGACATGTCTCAAGAGTTGAAAATGAGTGTTGGTAGAAAGCCCTTCTGTCCGGGGGACATCTGCTTGAAGACGCTGAGAGGGATTTCAAGCCCCGTCCTGCATCTTCATCATGAAGCCGGGACCTCATCCTCTGCCTAGTTTGTCTCTCAATGAGTTCGGTAATTTGTCCAACGTTGACTAACGGAGGTGTAATTTTGCAGTGAAGGGCTCATCCGGAATCCTTCACATCTCTTAGTGTTGTTGCTTCCTTAGGAGGTCTTGGCTATGGCTGACGTGTGGGGGGCCTCCAGAGCCCTTTGGCAAAGGCTAGTCACTTTCCTATTAACATCCTGCCCAACCTCTTCTACAAGCCCCTCATTTAATAAAACTGTGCAGAATGCGGCAGTTCTTTTGTCTTCTAAAAAGCTAGAAAAATCACTATAAAGAGGAAAAAGACAGTGGGAGGGGGAAATAAGATGTGGGTTTTCTCTCTCCTTGTAATTATGGAATGTGGAATTACCAAGAGATCTGTGACAGTTGTGTGTGAAAAGTTAGGAGGTAAAGCATGAATGGAAAAATAATGGTTCTCAACCTTGAACCCTGTCCAGAGGTTGTTATAGGGATGCATTGAGATCAGCTTTGTCCTCTGGCGTCGGCTGCTAGACTTAATGATCAATCCCTTTGACAATGCCTCGGCCTCCATCCGGGTCAAAGGTGACTGAAATGAACCCGGAGTCTGGATTTCCCTGAAGGGGGCGATGAGCTCTGGGTTTAAAATTCCCAGAGGATGTAAAAAATGTTTCCTAAAACATCACAGCGGAGGCAAAACTCGGTGGGTGTCGTGTCGCTCATGCCATATGTGTTTGGGATGTACAATGAATGACGATGGAGGACGTTTGGAGGAAACTGACAGATTAAGAAGCACAACACGAGGGAGCTAGTGTTTTTTTTACACAAATGGAAGGAACTCGGCGCTCAAGAAATGGGCTGTTGACCTAATAACACAATAAGAGAGATGGAGAAACAAAATGGGGGATGAAGGAGAGAGATGCACATAGAAACATAAAAATGACTCTCTAGCTCTGTTTATCAGCTGGGGTCTCCACGGGGTTTGTTCAGCAAACTTTATCTGCTGCCTCTCCACAGATGAAGCCAGTTGGCCCTTATCTTTGTGTCCCCGTGCCTGTGGTCAGGCTAGGCGGAGGTGCTCAACCCCATGCCACACAGTCTCCACCGCAGGCTCCTCGTTCAGCCCAGCAATGGCCGGGTCACGCTCAGTCCCACCAGTCCCGCAGCGTCGCTTTGGCACCAGGCCCCACGCCAAAGGAGAATGATCGCCACCAAGGAGCCACACTCAAAGTCCCAGCCTCATCCATGTGAGCAGATGGGTATCAGAGGAGCCTGTCTTCTTGTGAGAACACAAAGTCTTTCAGAGAAAAAGAGAAGGTGTCCCGGTGGTCACACCTCAATGGTGTTGACAGATGGCGACCTGTTGTTGTTGTTGTTGTTATTCTTGGGAAACTGTGGAAAGGAAGCAGACTGATGAAAAAGTGATCAAAGGATTGATGAATTGACGACACATTGATGGTTTGTTCTTTATAATGGAGATAAGGATGGTTTCAGGCTTTGGCTGTTTTAAAGGGAAAATTCACTAATTCTCAGCTTCATCTGTGAAAGATGGTGCATGAAAATACCTGCAGTTGTTTATGATTCTTTCTGCGTCTCTGAGGTGGCAGTGTAACACACACACACACACACACACACACACACAT
>OMLC01066985.1:0-11347 GCA_900302585.1 Regalecus glesne | reverse complement strand
GACAGAGAGGGGAAACGGACCCGGGCATTCACAAACACATTTAGAGGGAAAGATTGTCCCTCTTCCTGGACTGCAATACTTTTCAGTAAACACCTCAATTCCCTCATTACAATCCATTATATTGCCCGTCCACAGAGAAAAGAGTACCCCCATCATTGGTAAGGGGAAGTAAAACCATTGTAACGTAACTCCATCCCTGTCTGAATCAGTGGCCTGGGAGAGTAGTCTTGGTTCGTTCAACCCAAACAAAGCAGACAAAGAATATTAGAATTTCATTAGAAATATTTGCTTTTTAATTTTTTTAATGTATGAAGGAGTTTTTCTTGCACAATGCAAGTAGCTTTGACTAATTATTACAACTCTTATTTTAGAAAATTGTTCCTAATCATAATCTAATACGAGGATTGATGGACATGATGTTGCAATTGCTGTAAATCCCACTGATTTCAATTTTGTTCATGTTTGTGATGTGATGTGATGTGATGTGCTGTGCAAATAAAACTGATTTGAAAGCAGTTTTTATTTGCAACAAATCTAATCTCAAATAACAAATCTAAGAAACAATATTTGAGGTCACTGATTCAGCCCTTACAAAAGCAGCTAAATTGCAGTTGTAGTCAATGGTCAATTTGTGCAACATTTCCATTGAGGATGGTGGGGTCTGATAGGATCAATTGTCATGAAGCAATGATTCAGGAACCACAGTCAGCTTTTAAACAGCAAACTCAAAGCAATCCAAGTATTAGCAGGAATGCACATTCAAACACTTTTTCCGATTTGTTTATAGTGTCAAATCCTGATGAATTACATGTAAGGCTATTGGTATAAAAATCTTCAGAGAAAGAAAAAACTTTGCCATTGTATATATATGCATGCAACAAAATGTGTTCTCTGCTTTTAACTCAGATGTTCAGGTTCTTGTGGATTTCGAGATGCAGAACAGCAACCAGGCCACTGGTCCCTGACCGCAATGGCAAGAGAAAAAAAAAAGTTCCTTAATTAGAATAAAATCCAGATACGATCTATAATTTATTGCATTGCCATGTTTTTTGCTTCATATCTTTTCCCATAATTGTGTTGAAACTGTAATAAGGTCATTACATGACTGCCTCACTACCAGAAACAGATCAGTCAAAAACACTCGTCAATTCAGCTGTGAACGGGTCCGGTCTTGAATAGGCAGGGTTGTGGGAGTCCTATAACACCATACCCAATTCACTTGCCTTACCCATGAGTAGAATGAGGATACACGCTATGCAGGAGTGCTCCATGGGAAAAGTGGATGCAACTCAAAGACAAGAGAGCCCTGATCTGAAAAAAAGATCAACGGGCACCTGGTTTATCTCCATAATGTTCAAGGGGAGTTACACGGGCTCTTGTCTAAGGTAAAGCTGGGGCAGAAAGCAGACCGCAAGGATTGGGCTGAGGTGGTGACGAGGCTTGCATCTGATGGATTTGTGGTGAGATCATCCCCACAGCTGGCTACAGCTTCAAGCTGCTGACTCACAACTTGACTATCTGGGTTGTGCTGTCTCGACATAGTGCCTTGTCTCTTAATCATGCCATGCAAATGTTGTGTGTCTGCTTGGTCTATGATAGCCAAATCATACGGTCAGGGCTCAGATTAGACTGACATGCACAACACAATAGACCAAGGGTCACCAACATGATCCAGAAAAAGCCGCTGAGGGTGCAGGTCTTTGTTCCAACCAAGCACTTCCACACCTGATTCTATTAGTCAATCAATTTTGGTTGCTAAGGACCTTGATCAGTAGACTCAAATCTTCTACTAATCAAGGTCCTTAGCAAAGACGATTGGTTGACTAATAGAATCAGGTGTGGAAGTGCTTGGTTGGAACAAGGACCTACATAAGCAGCTACTCTCACTGGATCACTTTGGCCACCTCTGCACTAGGCAGAGGTTAAAATTAGTATTTTACTTGGCAAATACAGGAAACTGTAAAAAGAGGGTTTGATACAAAGTGACAATCAGATGAAGGAAACGGTATAAATTCAGGAGAGTTAGGCAACAATACCAAGTCATCAGGAAAGAGAAGTTCAGGTGAATAAAAAACGAGAACAGGCAACTAGCAAGTCAGACAATACAAAAAAAATACTGAAACCAACTTGGCTAAGGCACAAGATGATCTGGCAAAGACTGAGGGGAGGATAACTAGTATAAACACACAAGGAGAGTAATGACTAATATGGAACAGCTTGTGAGGTGCAGGTGGAGTGAGGGAAGCTGGGTGGTGGACTAACTGGACGTGATGCTGGAATAGCTGGCAGAGTTCCTGACACTTGAGGTCTGAAAACTGCCAAATCCCCTCATGGGTATGGGGTAATACATGTATTTCAATGATATTTTCTGATGCAGGCATTCTTGTGGAGGATATAGTTGTGTGTTTTGTTGCAAGAACAATCAATGCCTGTCTCCCTGTTTCTCCCTGGAGTTCTTTGATCCTGGTAATCATCCTGTCTTTTGCCAATTTCTTTGAAAGCAAGCCATGCATATATGAACACCAAAGCACAGAAGCCATGACACGCATACAGACGCAAACACGCACACACACACATCCATGAAAAACACACTCATGTTAAAGAGATTTTTGCCACAGCTAACCTATACAAATTCAAATCCAACACTGCACGAGCTCCAAAAGTAGGGTTAGGGGAAAGATGAGACCGAAGAAAGGAGTAAGAGGGAGAATCAAAGATGAAAAATACTCCTGATTTCTGGAGGTACACTGTGCCATCTTGGTGAAAAATAAAATGCTGTTCTATCAATGTCAATCACTACTGTGAGGTTTCTGTTCCTATGACAACTGACCCCAACTGATGTGACAAAATTATAGTTGGATTAATCATTCTGCGGAAAGTAAGGCAGATACTGGTTACCTGTACAGTGTATGTACATTGAAGTTATTTTGATTTCCTCTGTATAAGCCACGGACCAAAGGTTAGGGTAGGCTAGTTGTATACTGCCCAAACTGCTGGGATGGTGTCAGAGGTAAAACAGCCAGGCTAATTGTATAGAGACTTGCACCTTGTTGGGGGCAATCCATCAAAAGTGCAAGATTGCAGCATTTAAGGTTTGTGTTAAAGTTACCCTTATCACTCCCCTCCACTCAGCCATGTGATCAACAACCTTCAGCTGATGAGTGACTCTTCTCAACCCTTGACTTCACTCTTTCAATCAGCTGCTTTTTATCCGGGACTGTTCACCACATCAACACCTGCAGCCAAAATGGCATCTGAGAGGCTGATTTATACCACCTGCTGTGCTGTTAGTCATCACAGTTTGTGTGTTTGTTGTGTGTCTGTGTGTGAGCACGCACTGATGACTGCATATGTGCGTAATGGAGTATTCTCACGAAATAAAGAGTCTGTGTCTTGATTATAAACAAGCTGAGTGGAGAGAGAGAGATAGAGAGAGAGAGAGGTAGGTATAGATAGAGAGAGAGAGAGAGAGACAGAGAGATGGAGAGAGAGAGCTAGCAAAAGAAAAGATATAATAATGAGAGTAGAGGGTCTGAAGAACAGAGGGAATAAGAAGAGAGAAGCTGGAGCCAACAGAGGATGAATGATGAAAAGAGCTGAATAAGATAAATAAATAAAGAGTCAAAGACATTACATGCTGGACCATCTGGCTAGAGGCCAAAGAAATGAGATATAACTCAACTTCATTAGCACGCAGGTCTCTTGACCTATCGGCACCCACACCCACATCTCTCAGTGTAATCCCCTGCGTATCGATTTGGTGACCTCCTAAGCTGGAGGATTTTTGCTGATCTTTATTGTTAAGTGATCAAACCCTATCTATTCCCAATGGTTTCTTCCAGCACTCCATTGCCATCGGTGTTGAACTTTCCAAAAACATTACAATGGTCAGGATGCTTTTGTGAGCCCAGTGGAGCTGTGGAATACAAAACCATTGCCTGTTTATTCTTTAACAGCACATTTTTAGCGGAGAAGTTTTTAAGCAAAAAAAAATATCCCAGAAGCCAAATTTTATCTGTGTGTGTCGGTGAAGTTTATGGAATTAATTCTGTGTAATAAATATAATTTATATTTAAAATTGATCAGCTACAGCTTGGATATCTGTTAGACAAACTGACAGCTATCATTATAGGGGAAATTCAGTTAGTGATGACAAGGGATTAGAACTTCACATGTGCATTAGTGATTGGCAAGTTATGTCCTCTCTCTCCATAAGCACACACACACACACAGATATTTATAAAACTACTTCAAGGAAACCACCAACGGAGGGAAGAGTAGTCAACAAATAAGGAATGAAACAATCCAGTAATGTAATTGACTTCCTTCAACCTTGCTCAGTACAAGCCTGTTTCATGCTTCACGCAATCATCAGCTGCCAAGTGAGCCTAATGACAAAGATTTGAATATGTGCATCCATTACTTCTGTATTTTAAATAATGCCACATACTATACATGCACAATATCTAGTGGGGTTGATGGCACAATGAATATATGCATACTAAGTCAATGGTGTTAGCTATTTATAATTACAAAATATATGTTTCTTTCTGTGTCTACAGCAACTGATCAATATGTTTCTATTATTTAAGGTTGACATTTTAGGTTTACAGATAAAAAATATTGCAGTCACAGTCTTCATTTGGGATTTGGCTTGCTGATGAAACTTGAACGTGTTTTGTAAGGAGCATTACTAATGTGTTTGGGGGGTCTGGGTTTGGGATTTTAGTAGTTGGGGGTTCTTCAGTGGTTGTCGTTAGCCCTCAGACTAAATTGGGTAGGAACACAGCGCATTGCACAGCCTTTAAAAATGCCCATGCAATGGTATCCTTGTGGGAGTCAGTATCCTGACCACCTGTCTTTTGAATAGTGGTTGTGTTGGGTGGCCAGTCCCACTGAGTAGTACAGGGAGGCTTTCTGATGCAGTCAGTTATTGACTGAGAGGGTGCGTGCTTGTCTGCAGCGAACTGGCTTTGGATCACAGGACAAGTTTCTGAGGTCCATTAGGGTTAAGAAAAACATCAGCTCCATCCCTGGGAGACCTTTCTCTCAGCTGCTGTGCAATGCAGAGTGATCTGTCTCCTATTCTGTTCTGGGTATTAAGAGGTAAGTGAAGTCCCACTGTGTGACAAAGTCCTTAAAATGTTGGCCAGTGAATTTCTTTACATTGTCTGATCTGAGGCTGGATCTGAGTGGTGTGCCATGAACAAAGAAGTGTGTTTTCTGCTTTGCAATGACAGCTATTGAGATTGCTTCACAGAGTAGGGTGCATTTCATACCAACCTGAGAATTGGGGCACTTTTGCATTTAAGTCTAAATTCAAATTCAACTGTCCCCCCAACCCCTGGCACCCACTAGTCTGCTTTCATCGTGGATTCTGTTGCCTACAATTGTCTGTATTTGGTCGACCCCATAGACAGCCTCTCTGCAATATATTGGTTTACTGTCTTTACATGGATTGGGGATTCATGATTCAAGATGGTTCTTGTCACTCCAGTTGTACAAAAAAACAAAAATGGATTCCCTTATCAGTGTACAAGAGGAAATTTGGATTTCTCTGCATTTAACCCATCCCCGGGGAACAGTTAGGAGTTCAGTGTCTTGCACAAGGACAGACAAAGACATGGTTTGTGCAGGACCAACGATCAAACCAGCAACTTTCCAATTGCCCAACAACTGCTCTACCCACTGAACTATACCAGGTGGTGAAGCAGCCTGTCACCAGGCTCTCTATGGTGCCCTGGTAGAAGTCCCTGAGGATTTAGGGCTTCAGGCCAAATTCACACAGTAACTCTATGAAACGTTCATGGAACTTTCAGCCAGTGCCTTAACACAACAGCTGTCTCAGAGGTACTATGATTTCACTGAAGTTTGGTATAAATTTCCTTTGGTAATTTACTCTGTACATGCCATGTTACACTTGGTTCCAGAGTTAGCTTTCATCCAAATGGATTTCTATTTAATATAAAAAGCATTCCATCCTCCTCCATATAAGAGCCTTTACAATCGCTATTCTACTCTCCTGAAACTCCACAGATACAGATCAATCAGTCGTTCACTGCAGATAGCCTGGTTTGATTTGAGTTGATGTACAGATCTGTTTGTTTTGTTTATTTTGGCTATGTGTGAAAATACAGCATTTCTTACAGTGAATTTGCTTTTCACACTTGCAGCACTGATGTCCGAATGACAGGTATTTGTGTCCCTTAGCTGCATGGCTGTATACATAATTGTTACAATTAAAAATGGGCTGAGAATAATTTCTGTCTGACTGGATTTCTGTTTTGAATGCTTCCTAGAAAAACTGGGCCATGCTGCATCAAAATTAGTGACTAATTACTATAGATTGCCTAATGTGCTACTAGATTTCTAATTCATTTAATATATTTGAGAAACTGAAGATATTTTTGACCGGGACCCTGTTACTATCAGGTGGGGCAACAATAGCTCGGTGATAGAGCACGCACTTCAGGAACTGATTAGCCAGAGGCAGTGAGTTTGAACCCACCCCAGGGGATAACCAAGGGCACCCAGTCTTAATCTCCATCCAATTCAGTGTCCACAATGTGGGGACTAACTTGACACATAAAACAGACCTCTCTCATGTTTCTATCGGGTAATAGCCACCTTTTTCAACTGTCATTTTTGATGCCACACTCAAGTCAATCACAGAAAGGTTCATCACGAAGATCTCCAAATTTGCAATGTTTTCCTTCTTAAATCAAAACATGGTTCAATAATTTAAAACTACTTTTGACTCATTTTATTGACTTTGTCTTTACTTTGTAGTGCTTGTTTTAGGGCTGCATATTTAAAAAGAATTCATTTACAGATATTCAGCATCTTTCCTGGAAACATTTTGAATTCATCCTCCTTCATCTGGCACTCTCACCCCTCCCCCATGGGCAAAAAAGAAATCTTCCCGCTGGATGGATTCAATCACTGTTAGATCGAGGAGACTGCATGCCTGTGTTTTGACTGACATGTCAGTGTGTGCTGCTGCAATACAAATGCCTTATTTCTATTCAAACACTTGCCAATTCTTAGCAGTATTCCCATCAAAGATAAGAGGGTCATGTCTACAGAATCCATAAACCAGCAAATAAATAAATGGATTTGACATGATAAATGTTTCCTTATTTAGACTGTATGAAATAGCTGACATCTTAGAGAAGAAAAGCCACCACAGGCCCTACATTTACTTGCTACTGCAGTGGGGTAGGACAAGCAAATCTATCAGAGTTGCAGTCTGCATTTTGTGATTTTTATGCTATTTATCTAATTTCTATGCAATTTAACACAAATACAAATACTGAATCCGCTACTATTTGTAGTGGAAGTATACCTGAAGGGAAAGAAGAAGTGTAACATTAAGTCTACTTCAAATAGTGGAAAAGGGGGCGATAGGGGGCATGTGAACCTGATGAGGAAGGTTATCATTAAACTCTTGGTATTATATGAAAATTAAATTCTTCAATGCCAGGTGAAGATTGACTCAAGTGCATCATGTGATGAAAGACAAACAGGGCATGAACAGCCAGAGACCTGTAAATCTGCCACGACTGTGAATTGACTGAAACGCCACAGCTTCAGCACGTATTTTGCATGAGATTTTGACATGGCTCAACAAGGCTAGCAGCCAGATAAAATACCATGAGCCCCATAGTTGTCCATCTGTTTCATGAATTTTTAATTTCGACGATTTTCAAATCAGGTGTGACTTTTCTCATGCTCCATTTGAAAACTTTTTAAATTCATTGCATTTTAAGATTGTACTCATTCATTTTACATGTACTTTCAATTAAGTCACAAATAATAAATTTGTTTAATTTCTTAAGATATAAACTTGACAAATTCTAAACAATTAAGAGTAAAAACATGTTACACCTCCCGCCCCGTCTTTCCATCTTGTTGAAGATTTTGTGCTAACAGTGGGTCACAGATTTTAAATGACTAATATGTCATTTTGAAGCAAAAGCCTTAAGCAATGCATGTGAAAAGGTGAGGAAAGAAAAGCAAAGAGCTGGAAATATGGTTTTGCCACATGCTGCATTGTCTTGTAAGGGTCTCAGCAGAAGCCACCTCTGCTAAACCCACAGTCTCACACTCATGCCCACCAGTTTCTTCTAAGTAAAGCTCATACAAATCCATGTTAACTCTGTGTGTCAACATCTGCAAATACAAATTGTCCTGCTTTTGAATCAATGACCAATTCAATTTCATCCACCATGCTGACATTTATTCAACAATGGCAGAAAGGTTAATGGAATTCCATATGTACGTAGGCTGCCTGGTGTAGTGGCTGATTGTATCACAATGGTACTTACCATAAAAGCCAATCTAAAGAGAGTATCCTCCACCACTAAGCTGTATATCAGCCCAGTCTCAAAAAAGGCAAGTGATGCTTTAGATTAGTTTCTCAGTCTGTCTATCTGTCCAATACCTCAATGGTTTGCTTACCTTTCTGTCTTCTGTCTTTCTTCTTCCTCTGCCCATCTGTTTCTGTGCCATCATGGTTGTTATTCTAGAAGAAGAAGCTTTATTCATTTTTTATTCTATATGATATTAAATTTGTTCTTCACAGTTAAGCCATCCTATTGTATGGGATGAGCGGTGAGCAGCTGCAGTGCCTGCTGTCTACCCGTCTTTAAGTTGTTTTTGTCTACCTATTAGCCTCAGTGTTAGCCTTTTTCAAATCATCCCTTCTGCATCTTCTTGTAAGGTTCTGTAGTCTTAATTCCATGTGACACAAATTGTATAACATCCCCTTTTTTGTTTGTATTTGTAGCTGTCTGTCTTTGTCCATATTTTGTCTGCCCTTCCTTTCTATCAGTGTATCTACACAACAACAAAAGAAAGCACAGCATTCAGTCCACTTTGGTCTAATCACCCAACCTACCATTGACCTCCTCTCTAGCTTAGCTTTACTTGTTTGCTAAGAAACAGCACATGAAGTGAGACTGTCTGTGATATTGTTTCTATACCTGAGTTTTGGCCTGGGATCTTGACAAAGGCTGGTCCCAGCATAGACAGCTAGTAGCAATGGTAACTGGCAGCGTCATCTTGGTCCATGAAACTCCAGCAGCCGAAGTGATGAGAGTGGGATGGACAGTATGGCCTGCCTGCAGTTATGTTGCCAGACAGCCCATACCAAAACACAATTGCCCAAACACTAGGGAAGGGCTCTTCCCTGCTGCCTCTGATCCAGTGACCATCTAGGGATAAACAAAATAGACACAGGCATTTGTAAGTTTGGGGATGAGCGTGCGTGCGCACGTGCGCGCGCGCACACACACACACACACACACACACACACAAGATAAGACTGATGGACACAACAGTGTGAGCATCAGTTTAACAGGGGCTGTCAAAATAGCAAGAAAAACTGTGTCCAAGTGCAAGAAACATGGCAAACATATCAATACTCATGCAACACAGGATGCAAACGTGTAGTATGGATTACACACATACTTGCAATCTATGCATATTCATGCATCACCAGATGGACATACACAATTTTGATATTCATCAGGGTATGGAAGCCAGAGGGGTGGAATACAAAAAGTATATCGATGGATCAACATTGGATATACATATGGCCCAGGTTTAAGGGTCACAACATTTTTAGATCACTTTTATCATAGAATAAATTGAATATGCTTGCATATTGTTTATAAACATCACACTATTTTGCACACAAAAAAGAAACAAAATATTTCTCAACAATTTCTAGTAGAAATTCTATTTGAGATTTGTTGATTTAAAGCCAAATTTGAAACCCATTCTTTGTCAATCAACTCAGGATGTGGATTTATTAGTCTAAAACAGAATACAATTTAAATTTGTGGATTGAGTATCTATGTGAAGTTGAGCTGAACTTAATTTGAAGCAAATAGGCTATGATAAATAAAACACAAATAAACTCCAGACTTCCTTCCTGCAAGGCTCTTGAATTTCTTAAATTTCTATCTTGATTTTTTTCTATTTTCGAATTCAGACTGAAAAGAATGAGGATTTGTCAGTAAAAGAGATGCTGATGTTCTCCCAGACTCCCAGTTGGCAATAATAAGTGAGTGCATGTGATATTGGGGGGGGCATAGCTCAGTGGGTAGAGCGGTCGTCTGGCAATCGGAAGGTTGCAGGATCGATCCCCGGTCCTGCATATAGCATATTGAGGTGTCCTTCAGCAGGCCACTTAACCCCTAACTGCTCCCTGAGCACCATAAGTTGGCAGCTTACTGCTCCAATAAAATAGGTTGTGTCAAAAATGCAGAGAAATCCAAATTTCCCATTGCAGGACCGATAAGGGAATCTTTTTTTTTAGATGATAGTTACCTGCGTGTCTCATACATGAGTTGGGACAACTGCATTAATTGATACTATATCTCATCGATATGTAAAAAGCTTTCATGTAAATCTGTGTCAACCTTCTCCAATAGAAATATACAGTAGAATAGAAGTGTACATACTAGGTTTGCCAGCCAATGGCTTCTCAGATTCAGATTGAGTGCCGCATATGAAAAGAATGTAATTTATTCAGATGATCAAAATGAGGATGTAAGCAAGAAGTAGGGTATCTAGTGAGGAGTTAACTGTTACCACATGCCAAAAACCTTTTTGGATTTGAATTTGGTAGCACACCAAAACAAACAAGGGGAAATAGTCAGGAAAATGTTAAGAAACATACTGTTATCTCGAGTTAATCTTGCTGCTAGTTTTTTTTGTCTGTGTGTATTTGTGTTTTCATTTATCGACATCGATTAGGACCTAATATCCCCTAAAGGTAATGGTCACAACCCCATCTAATTCTGCTTCATGACTGACTGTAAACCATTTTTGTGGGGGAATTTATATTTTGGCAGAGCACAGTAGTACAGAACTGGATGAGTGTACACTGCTAAAATGAAGGCTTCCTCTAGTCTTTTTAGCAGCCATACCATCAGAGGTCAACACAGTCAAAGCAGCTCTGTTATTAGTTGACAACATGAATCTGTGTTTCAAAGTTCACCAAATCTCAACTCAACACTCCCAAATTTACTTGTGCTGATCAAGATTGAAAGAAATCCCTGAATTACTTTACTCTATTTATTGATGAGCACTCTCTCCACCCTTGGTGGTTTCCTTGAAGAAGTTTTACACACACACACACACACACACACACACAACACACACACACACAAACCTGATTTTCAAGCAGAATTCCCCCTCATCTATCCCCAATTCCCAAAATAAACGGTCACTCTCTCCTTGAAAATTTGAGAGAGAGAAAAAAAGAGGGAAGAGATGGAAAAAAAAGTGATGTTCAGTGGAAATTCTGTTGAAACCTCTGATGAATGCTGGATGAGAT
>OMLC01066980.1:0-13250 GCA_900302585.1 Regalecus glesne | reverse complement strand
AAGGGTCACCACAGCAGATCATCATCTCCATCTCTTCCTGTCCTCTACATCTTCCTCTGTCACACCAGCCACCTGCATGTCCTCCCTCACCACATCATAAACCTCCTCTTTGGTCTTCCTCTTCTCCTCTGGCCTGGCAGCTCCATATTCAGCATCCTTCTCCCAGTATACCAGCATCTCTCCTCCCCACATGTCCAGACCATCTCAGTCTGGCCTCTCTTGCTTTGTCTCCAAACCCTCCAACCTGAACTGTCCCTCTAATATACTGGTTCCTAATCTTGCCCTTCTTCATCACTCCCAATGTGAATCTCAGCAACAACTCCTCCACCTCCAGCTCCTGTCTTTGTGTCAGTGCCACTGTCTCCACACCAGACAACACAGCTGGTCTCACCTCCATCTTGTAAACCTTCCCTTTCACTCTTGCTGGTACCCCTCTGTCACAATCATCCCTGACGCTCTTCTCCACCTCTCCTCCACCCTCCCCTTTACTTTGGACAGTTGATCCCAAGTATTTAAACTCATCCACCTTCCTCACCTCGTCTTCTCCCATCCTCACCATTCTGCCATCTCCACTCTCATTCATGCAGATGTATTCCACTTTACCCCGATTGGGTTTCATTCCTCTTCTCTCCAGTACATACCTCCACCTCTCCAGACTCCCCTCAACCCGCTCCCTATTCTCACCACAGATCACAACGTCATCCGTGAACATCAGAGTCCACAGTGACTTCTGCCTGATCTCATCAGTCAACCTGTCCATCATCATTCTAAACAAGGGCTTGGAGCTGATCGTCGATGTAACCTCTCCTCCATATTGAACCCATCCATCATTCCTACCACACACCTCACCAGTCACACTGCTCTCATACATATCCTGCACCACTGTCACACTTCTCTTCCACACCTGACTTCCTCATATAGTACCAAGCCTCCTTACTCAGCACTTTATCTTAGCAACTCTAGTTTTCTTCAATTATTATTTTCAAACCTAATAAGTGTCAAATTCTTCATCTCTACAGCTCAGATCTCTGAAGTCCTACAGACAGATTATTGCTCCAAAAAGGGGAATAACAAGTAACAACTCAGTGAGTTGGAAATTATATTTATACATCATAACAAAATAAATTTAAAGGAGAGACATATCAGAAAACATGATCAGGCAAAACAGTAACAACAATACATTCATTCAACATAAACTTTGCCTTGAAAAGTATATCAGCAAAGCAAAAGGCACTGTTTGGGCCTATTTAGTGGCAGCTCCATCTTCTGTTGTGGGCTCATAGCGTTGAAGCTAGAGAAATGGGAGAGAGTGTTAAATCAGGTCAGGCATTCGATCATTTCTTGATTTTCAGTCAAAGTCTGAAGATAAAACTATCACCACAAGAGAAGCGATTACCCTTGTTTTGAGGTATTTATTTTCTTCCGTCAGGAGTTCAAACTTCTGCCTCAACTCAGCCAACTCTTGCTTAAGAGCCAACGTTTCTGCTGAATCCTGGTCAGCTGCTCCGAGGTGCTGCTTGAGAAATCTGGAGACAGCCTGATTAAAGAATCTATAAGGCCAAAGTACAGTGACTGCATTATTAAGTAATTCATAGGAACTTCTCCCTGAAGCAGTGGTGGCACTGCTTGCAGCCAGCTTAGTATGGAGATCATAGGGAGATTAAACTTCCATATAATAACATGGAGATGTTGTAGTCACTAGCTTCCAGAAACCAGAATAAACAAGTACCATTACTCAGGTAATGCTCCTCATTTGCGCCTATATCCCATATTTCAGGAAATCTTAGTATTTACAAGGCTTTTGTGGATTATGAGACACGAGGTGCAATTTATTTTCTCTCTCTAAATACTGAGCATGTGCAAAGATCTCAGAGCCACAAGCCCTGGTTATTACTAACAGACGAATGACGTGCATATCCCCATAAAGAGACATCTCCAATGATACTCTTGCATCAGCAGAAAACAACAAAGATGCATGCACAGTCATGCACTAGACCTATTCAGACTGGAACACGACACTGCTTCTTGAGTTTCATCTCATCATCTAAACACATAGCTGAAGGTTTTCAGACACACCCAGTTGCGTAACCTTGTTTCGTGCTCAGTTGGAACAGTTTAATGAATTACATCATATGTTTACAAGGATACTCCAGTGGATTGTTTGGCTTCTCTGTTTGTTCGTATAATGCTACAAGCACTGAAAAAGAAAACATCAAAATTAAATGCAAATGCACAAAAGCTGAGGCAATTTGTAAGGCACGTAAGTGTTTCCAAAGATGTGATTCTCTGTGTCGCTAGGACTTTTGTGATCATGCAAGGGGAAAAGTAGTATTAACATGCCGTACTGCTGGTGAGATTATCCAGAACACCTGCTCTCTCCAGGTATCGACGAAAGTGCTCCCTTTTTGGATATGCAGCCTTTGGGAGAAATTAAAAGTTATTCAGTGTCATAAAGCACTATTCCATGGTTGAGATAATGGTGTTAGAATACAAAAATTAAAATGTCCATAACCTCACAAAATTAATCTTACATAATGATATGAAACTTATAATTTATCCTTTCTGGTATTTCACAGATATAGTCTGAGTGATAATAAACAACCCTCAAAACACAATGTAATGGAAGAAAATGAACATGATGGTACATTTAGTTGATTGACAATAACCAAGACTCAAAAGTTTGATTGTGGGGTGTCAAAATGATTCTCAGTCAGGTCTTTGGATACCACCAATGCTGCTCACTGCTTACATTCTGTCACATAGTTAATGCATGCTGCTGTTATTCCAGTCTCCAGACAGGGAGCTTTTATAGCTGGAACAACAGAACAAAAATACCAAACTACCTGGCAGAATAGAACACCAGGAGGACTGGTGATACCTGGAGACTGAGGATTGAGGACCACCGGTCTAGTATTTTACAAGATTAGTCTGGGTCTAATCGGCCAAAACACACAATGTAATGACCGAAAAAGTAAACAATGTGGTAAATTACATTTAGAGTGATTTTTTTTATACAAGCATAAATGACGGCCAATTCAGGGAAAGTAGCAGAACTTAAAGTTAAGGCACTGAATAAATGACCTGCAATACAATATACAATGGGATAAAATTGACATGATGGTTAAGTATATAATAATAGAATAACTTAGCAATGTATTAACAGCGATTTCAGAATCAAGTGATTGAGGAAAACAAAATATTTGAAGTTGAAGTGTCAGAGATGACAAATGTATGATGAGTAGAGAGAACCTTCCCTCCCCCTTGCTAACTTTATTAAAGGAACATACTGGTGTCTTTATGCATGCCCAATAATCCAGGCAAGGAATTCACAAGAAAGTTGAATCATTTCATCTGGAGACAAACTTTAGAGAGAAATGTTTTACCATTCATCTTAGTGACTTCTTCAAGGTACACCTAGTCTGTATGTTTACCTAAGATACACAAACAGGATGTGCCTTTGCAGCTTATTCTTTTATTCTATATATGATTAACCCAGTGACCTATAAGTTTCTGGTAACCCTTCTTGGGGTTATGTCACAGGGTCATGCTGGAGCCTATTCCAGCACTCATTGGGTGAAGGGGGAGGTTAACACCTTGGATGTGTCACCATTCCACCTCAAGATGTGAGCAGTGGGGTCGGTGTCTTGCTCAAGGACTCTTCAACACATTCTTCATATATCTTGCAATTACATTATGATTCTGTTATCCTCACTGTGTTGTATTCTGCAAATTGTGTTTTATTCTGCACACACAACAACCAGAGCACATCTGTCTGTCTTGGGAGAGAGATCACTCCTCTGTTGCTCTCCTTGAGGTTTCGTCCTATTTTTCTCCCTGTAAGTTTTTTAAGGGAGTTGTTCCTTAACCAATGTGAGGATCTAAGGACAGAATGTTGTATTATTGTAAAGCCCACTGAGGCACATTTGTAATTTGTGATAATGGGCTATAAAGATATAACTGACTTGACTATTAACCCATTGTTAGACAGTAATGAACATCACATTCAGAACACTGGATTTTGTGGATAAGGTGAGGGACATCATGGGAGGGGGATGAGACAATAGTCTCATAATGTTATGTCTCTCTTCATGTGTGTTCTTGTTGATGAGGCGGTTGAAGTGGTCCATATGAAATTCCAGGATGAACCCAGCCTTAGCAACAGGACCACCCTTTAACACCAAGTGTGTCTCCAGTCCACTAACCTCACATAAAGGGACAGTACTTTAGGAAGAAGCATAGATGCATTGCCTAGTTTCACCTATGGTGCTGAACCTGTACATGGGTGGATCGATGGAATTAAAGAAAAAGTGTCCAGGGACACCACTAAATTGATTAAACGTTTTTTTCCCCCACCAAACTTTGTGTCAAGATGAACTCATTCAACTTTTTGTGACCATGCTAGTTTTGCATGTTTAAAGCCATGTGCTTTGAATCAAGTATATTTTACCTTAAGTACTCCAACTCATCTTCCTAAATATACCACCGTGCTCTATTTTTCCTACCTTCAAGGCAGCCATTGTTTTCCTTTCACTTTAATACAAATCCATTTAAAGAGACTTGGAAATTACTTGGAAGCTAATCCATCACACAGGTCAAATTTGTATTTTCAGTTGTATTTTTGTATACTTGGACTGAAAGAACGGACTAATTCGTTAAGTGTTCTGGGGCTTTCAGCTGTACACATGTTTCGGGTCAACATAATGATTTGTGCTGAAATGGACAAAAACTAACGGCTGCCCGGAACGCATTAAAACAAAAACAACCAACATATAATTCCAATCCTTGGAAAAAAGTCGACATATAATTACACACCATTTGTACTGTCGTTAAATAGACATGTGAAAGAAAACTACCGGTATGGTATTTTATCTCCCTATCAGCTGACACGAAACGTGGAGTATGAAAACGCCAGTATCTTAAGAAAACTCAGCTGAAGTACACAATAAAAAGGTACACAATACTTACTTTATGATGTGACATAGCGAATAACGTCGAGTTTATTTGAGCAGAAACCCAGGTTTCAGTACTGCTGAATTCTGCCGGATGGAGGGTTTTAGTTTCGTGTCATCTTCCTCTTGAATTAGAAATTTAAAAAACTCTCCCTCTCTCCATCGATTGCGTGCTGCCACCTGCTGGCGAACACGAAGAGTGTCATAAATAAACAATTTTATATTTATTTCTACGCCTGTTGTGAAGTGTCCCACAAATGCATCAGAACAGGTTAAACATGCGTTCATTTACATGTGTGATGTCAAGCAACTCAGAAAATTTCAATGAACGTGTGATTTTTTTCCCCACTTTTATTCAGGTGATTGCAAAACAAGTCCGAGTAGCAGTCAGGTGACAGCGGAAAAGCCCTCTTGAGAGTGACAGCCTTTTGTAACGAATCATCATTCGATTTGTATCCGGGGTAGCCAATCAAAATGAAGAGGCAGGATCTAAACCCAGAATTTTTTCCTGCACAGGAAAGGAAACCCGTAGGAAATGTGCGGGGGCCACGCTCCGTGTCCACCGCCACGACCGGAGTCTTTTCTGAACCGTATCATCGTTTGATTTTGTGGCATAGAGGACGTTATTTTTTCACCCTGACACAACTACGGCCGTGTGGACTAAAAAGTGAAGGGGGGATAAGGGGTCAAAATGTCGATTCAGTACGAGGTTGAGCCGCTGGACAGCTACGGGGTTGCGGACTCGTTCCCCAAAGACTTTGGTTACGGGGAAGAAGAGGCCGACATCGAGGACAGCCCGGCTCCGTCTGACAGCAAACCGAGAATTTTACTGATGGGTTTGCGAAGAAGTGGCAAATCTTCCATCCAAAAGGTAAGGAGGAGGTGCTGGTGGCGACCAGCTGTACTAGCCTGGGCTCATGAAACGCCTTCTTTTGGTTTCATACAAGCGGCGTCAGCCAACCGGACAGTCAGTAGAATTAGCAGTCATCAGACCTACTGATTAAACACGAAGAATAACACAGCTCACTATGTTGTAATCGCTCGATAACTTATCTCTAACCTCATTAAATCAACATGGCCTACTTAACTTGCAATATCAGCCAATCGAGCAATCAAACTTAAATTATCTACCATATGTATTCATTAAAATGCGATGCTTTCTGCATCCAATAATGGCTAACACAGTCGCTGTAGCCATATATCATGTAGTTGGGGATTCTTGGTACGTATTGCTGTTGAGAGAAGTGACATGTGATTGTCTTCCTTATCACTTGACCAGAGTCCCTCCTATGTCAAGGTGCCAAGACGGCCCATTCAGTACCTATTGTCAGTCACGTCACTTGATGGTTCTTTTTGCACAACTGTACTCCCTCTCTATTGCATTTTACCACTAAACAGTGCCCTGTTGATCAGAACACCATGGTATCAGATGTTACTTTTTTTTAAAGTATTTTTTAATGTATTTGATCTTCTGTTCCTTTATCTTCTGTTTCCTGTCTTTGCTCTGTTGCTGTGCATTGTCATGCTGTGGTGCATATTTTCCCCTGAGGATCAATATAGTATGTGTCTAACTCCCTCTGTCTATTTGCCATGGCTCAGGAGATGGAGTGGGTTATCTAGTAATCAGAAGGTTGCTGGTTCTACCCCTGGCTCCTTCAGAAAGCGCATTGAAGTGTCTTTGCGCAAGAGAATGAACCCCCTAACTGTACCCTGAGCACTAAAGGTGCCCACTGCTCCTATACAATAGGGTAGGATAAATACAGAGGACACATTTCATAGTAAGAACACAATGACCAAGTAAAGTGGCTTTCTATTTATCCAATTGTAAAATATACAATTTGATCTTCACACTTTCCTTGTAGCTGTTGGATGCCATATTTGACATGCCTTCATGCCAAACTATGAGTTATAAGTCATTCATCCAAATCTGCCAAATTTAAACTAGCACTGTGGTTAAATAATTTATGAAAAGCTGCAGCTGTGTGTCATGGGAAACATTTTATTATTCATGTTAAGTTAAACAGCAGGGCCATGGTAACTCAGTTGTAGAGCACGCACTTTGGGAACAGACAAGCCAGAGGCAGCAGGTTCGAACTCACTGCGGGGCATCAGAAAGGGCATCTGGGCTTAATCCCTATAGCTCCTTTAAGTCTATATCCAACAACACAATGCTGGGGACTGATCATGACATTTAAATTAAACCTCTCATGTCAAGTTAAACAGCATAGTGTAGAGTGTAGTTTCCCCTTCTGATCAGGAAGAGAGTAGTGCCATACTGAATAGAATTTGTTTTGAATATTGCCTTGGTGAGCAGAAGGGAATAATTCTCACAATTCTTTTCACTGTGTTGAAGTTCCTGTTCACACTCTCGGTGTTGTACATTGCTGACCATAAATCATCAGGGCTTGAAGTCCAAGATTAACTTTCTTGTAAAAGCCTTAAGAGTGGGCTGAGAAACATGTGATTTGGCTCTTTGCTGGTTCAGCGGCCTGTGACCCCAGTGGCTCAAGTCCTGACATATAGTGGCAGTGATATGCTGTGTGCTATAAGGAATCCAATACCGTATTATAGTTCTGACTGGGGTTTCAATGTATTTATTTCACTTCATTTTATACAGCAAAATGTCACCATGGCACTCTACACCAGGTTTTTCACCCACTTGGGCGCTCTCTCTCTCCCTCTCTCTCTCTCTCTCTCTCTCTCTCTCTCTCTCGATATAGATAGATAGATAGATAGATAGATAGATAGATAGATAGATAGATAGATAGATAGATAGACGTACACACTACCATTAACACGTGTTAACAAATGTGTTTCACTTGTAGGTTACTTTGGTTTCAGTCTTCTATCCAATTCATCTCAAACCAGCTTGATGGGGTTTAAGTCTGGAGTGCTGGCCATTATATGGCTTAAAGCCTATGGTCTTTTTCTTTTCTCCTAAGATAGTTCTGACAAAGCCTGGAGGTATATTTGGGGTCTTAATCTTGCTGTAGGAAGAGCCCCGTACAACTAGGCATATATGAGAAGGCATTGGATGGACTTTTAGTTCAGAGTGCCAGTCACTGTGTAAGTCGTAGACTTTGGATCTGGTGAAAGAGCCCCAGACCATCATGCTTCGTCCTCCATGTTTGACAGTTGGTACCGCACACTGAACAATCATCCTTATGCTTGCTCGACGACATATAAAACACTGTGTATTTCAAATTTTGATTCATCAGTCTGTAAGACCATCCTCCAGTCTATAGTAGCCCACTGGGGGTTGACCCAGGTAACTGCGTCATAAAGGATTTTGTCATCTTGGCAATGGCTTCTTACTGCCACTCTAACTGTCAAACCTACAGCTCAGACCTTTCTTCACAGTTTGAAATTGAAACTCACTTACTTCAACCAATATCAAATTGTGCTTGGAAGTTGTTTTCTTGCAAGCTGCATGTAATGCAAACTCAGAAATCTGTGCTCAGATTCTGTTATGGCTTTGGATCTGTCAGATCTAAACTTCTGTTTGTTGGAAAATACGGACACATTGGCTTTCCTTGCAATTTCTCTAAAGACCTGCACTTTTAAGGGTAAAAATGATCTGTTTTCCTTTGTTGTTGTTAATAATAATAATAATAATTGTATTATTATTGTTGTTGTTATAGGGACAGTGCATATTAATGAACATTTAGAATGCAAATATGAGAAATTTAGTCCCCATGTTAATTTTCATCTGTTGTCCCAAGCAATTGGGACATTTGCTTAAGGACACTTCAACACACTTTCTGAAGGAACCGGGGCTCAAACCACCAATCTTCTGATTACTAGACAACCGCCCCTACCTCCTGAGCTATACTGCCCCCAATTTGCCCCCTTTTCACCATTATAATGGCAATATCCTACTTCCTGCAGTAAAATATTGTCCAAACAATGCCCCAGAGGGTGCAATAACAGTCTGTCTCACCACGTATTTATACAGACCGGAGGGTTTCTAAGTAATCAACAAAAGGTTGAAGACTTGTAGGAATTTTTTGCATTAACTTTCAAGACTTACTTTACTTCTATTGCTGCAGAACTATTGTAAGTTATTAACCTCTCACTTGTGCCCTGAAAAAGGCTATTTTTAATGACTGAAATTAACTTATTTTTCAGCTTTTGGTAACCTAAGCCTTTTTCAACCCCTCAGTGTGTATCACTTAGCTTTTTCTTCAAGGTTTCCTACAATTTCAAGTTATCTACTGGCTTTGAATTGCTGACATTTCAATAAAAACTGGAAAAATGGGGGTGATCTAAAATTTTTGCCCTGTAGTATGTGTGTATGTTTTTATTTGTATATACCATTGTTTTATCCTGTTTCTGTCAAACTCTGGTCATTCTCATGCAAGGCTGGTTGTGCATCACTTGTGACTAAGACAATATCCCATTTATGATTCCAGGTGGTATTCCATAAAATGTCTCCCAATGAGACCCTGTTCCTGGAGAGCACCAACAAGATTTACAAGGACGACATCTCGAGCAGCTCTTTTGTCAACTTCCAGATATGGGACTTTCCAGGCCAAGTGGATTTCTTCGATCCAACTTTTGACTATGAAATGATTTTCAGGGGAACTGGGGCCTTGATATTTGTGATTGATGCTCAGGTAAAGAAAGGAACTTATGAAGTTTATTTTTCTGTCAGGAAGGACATCCAGCCTTAATCCCCCATGCTCTAAATAATCCCTGCATCGTGGGGTCTAATAATGACATATAATATTTGACTTTGTTTAGCCTCTGGAGATGCCCAAATTGGAGGGAATAAGCAGGTTATGCACTCAGTACACACTTGTAGACTGGTCTATTCTAGCCCAGATATCCACTTTTAAATATCTGGTTTCACTGTTAAATTTGAGTTGGTAAAAACTTCTAAGATCTTGTTCCCGAGAGAGACATTTCATGTTTGAGAGGCATGACTTCTCGCTCAGCTTGCAGATGGCCTCAGCTTGTCAGGCTTGACGTTCAGATTTTACACTTAAGTGGCAAGGTCATCTCATCACATGATCAAATAAGAGACTTGACATTGGACAACAACATACATATTTACACCATTGGCTGGTCCTGTTTAGGCATTTATTAGTAATTTGGGATAAATAGTAGAGTAAATTTGTTTTGGTGGTTGGTCTTCATGATTAGAGATGACTGGATATATATGCATTTTTTGAGGCATATGCCTGATATTAACACTCAATTTAACTTATGGAATGTACAGTTTTAGGCGTTAGATTTTGATTCTGCTGGCCATTGAGATTTAGGAGGGTAAGTTGCTTTGGTACTTAGCTGCCATTCATGTTTTGCATTTTTTTAATAAAGGTTAAACTGCATTTGAAATCTTCACAGTATTTATTTTACAAGATTCTACTCATCACAGTCATAGACTGGCCTCAGATATTCAAGATATGATCAGAAAATAATTTTTTGGCCCGCACTTGCATGTGAATAAATAGATGATTATAAGGCTATCAGTTATTTTAGCCACAATAGCTTAGAAAGTTGAAGCAATGTTTTCATTCACCAAGTATTGTGTCTATATGTTCTCCTCCCAGGATGATTATGTTGAAGCCTTGGGTAGGCTTCACCTCACTGTATCACGGGCCTACAGGGTCAACCCAGAGATCAACTTCGAGGTGTTCATCCACAAAGTGGACGGCCTCTCAGATGACCACAAGATTGAGACCCAGAGAGACATCCACCAGAGAGCTAATGATGACCTGGCAGATGCTAGCTTAGAGAAGCTGCATCTTAGGTATATACACACAAACACACACTTGAATTTGTTACTTACATCCACATTAGAATAAGAATAAACACACACCCTGGGGCTAGCTTTAGCAAGCTGTGTCTTTTTGATTCAATCAGGAATGCTAACCATCCTAGGAAGCGAGTTAGACGGAGAATAACATTCCATTTCCGCCGATCAATTAACGCTTTTAAAAAAAGAAAATCAACTTTTTTTTCCGTTCACAGCCTGGTCTTTTAAGTTACAGTAGAATTAATAATAAATAATAATAATGATAAATAGTAATAACAACTAAACAATCTATTGGCAGAACATTACTCGAGTTCCTTGCTATTTTTCTAATAAACTGCCTGTATACAGATGGTACTAGATGTGGTGTCCAACACACACACACACACACATACACACACACACACACTCACACACACAGATTACTGTCAGACTATGGTAGCTGTTTGTCTCTGGATGTTTAGGCTTCTTTCTCAATCACTTGTCACTGAATGCCTATGCGGTTCATGCATGAGGCCACAGGTTATTCTTCTTTTGTGGTAATGAGTGTATTGCAGAATCTCAAAATTGTCTATATGTCCAGAAGTATGTTGATTACTACAATGTACAAAATAGGCAATAGATAAAGATAATACCAGCACCTGTTGGGTTGCTCATTAATGTCAATTTTAAGATGATTATCAGTTAAAATGATATAAAAGGGCTTCTTCTGTAAAAACTATTAGATGGAGTGAGTATACAGTAGTACATTTTCCTCCAGCTGCCAGCCAAATGTGAGCAAACATTGGACTTTGAAACCTTTTCAATAAGCCAATGCTTTAAAAAGTTATGCATTTTTATTTACTTCTAAATGTGTTTAGACATTCTGTGGTTATTACTTAAACTTTCAAAGCAAGTGTGGATTGCAAGCTGATATTAGAACAGTGAATTACTATTCCTCCATTATTGAAAGGAAACATGGCTCTGTGGCCCTGGTTGAATTATTTTCCTGGGGCTAGAAATACTTTTACTCCACATGTAAATGAAAAACATTTGGTGTGCATTCCAAGGTGATCTCGGATAAAACACTGCCCTTTGTTTTGTCCTAACCCATGCTTGTAACCATAGTCTATAATGAGTTAATAGCAAAGGTCAGAAACACTGACTTGTATGCCCTGACATGAGATGGGTGATCATCTGCATTCTTGTCGTGTTACTGTAAGATTCCTCTCTGAGCTCCTAATGAAGATGCTTTATGGCCTATACTTTTGCTACCAGGGCTGTTATGACAAGGGTTACTATGGCCTGTTAGTGGAAAGACAGACAGGTATATGAATTCCTATGTACACCCATCATTGTATTCATGTGCTCCTCATCACACCCTTGAGAAAAAATTTAAGCTGTTTTATAATACGTCTTTTAGAACCCAGACTGGAGCTACTCTAACTGCAGCATTATAATTTCTAATAGCCCTCGTAAAGAATGTGGATGTGTGGATTTTACAACCTCTTGTAAAAAGGCCTCATCGGGTTAACATGCCCCACTCTTTGAACAAAGCGTTGGTAATCTGTTTCAAGATCAATGTTGATGAGTTTGCACCGTATTTTATATGGGGGATCTGCTGTTTGCTGGAGGGTGCAACTGAACTAATCATAGGTTTAGTGGATCCATCAAATGCTTCTTCCTCTCTGTTTCTCTGCGATGCTCTCCTGTTTCTGTCAAGAATGCACAGCTAATTTAACTTGGCCCATGCCACAGTGTTCATTCTAATGTAAAGTACAAAGAACTGACTCATGTAACCCAACTTCTAGTGTCGGGTGATTTAAAAAAAACAAAAACAACTTTGCTTCCTCTTTTCTTTTTGATCTTTGATCCCATTCAGCTTTTACTTAACGAGTATCTATGACCACTCCATCTTCGAGGCCTTCAGCAAAGTGGTCCAGAAGCTCATCCCTCAGCTCCCGACCCTGGAGAACCTTCTCAACATCTTCATTTCTGTAAGTATGGGATGCCCTTTGAACCATATATTTAGTGCAAGGGTCTGTGCTGATCACACGAGTCAAACATGAGTCACTGTCGGCCTTGAATGAGTTTAGTTGCTTCTGTTGTCCTCGACTGTTATGTAATAGTCCTCATTAAGTGTTCGATTACTGTGGTTTGCCAGTATTTTAGCTGAAACTGCACAAGGGTTCCAACATACATCTTTTGATGTGTTTTATATCCACTGTTAATATATCTGAAACATCACAGGGAAGGAGGTTTTAATTTGTTCTATTCAAGATTACGGATGGTAGTGTTACCTGGTAGTCCTGGCTCACATAATTATGTGTTCATTTTAACCTGTTTGGAGTGCCATACAGTTTGGGGTTTACTGTAGCAGAACAGTAAGAGGATCAGTTCACACTTATTTTGGGAGTAGGTAGACCAGGTTTAAAATGTTGTCAAGCACCATGTAGAATTGTACATGCTCTATGATTGCTTTGATAATAGGAAACTTACATATTTGCTGAATCATGATGCTGCACTGTGACAGTCCAAAAATTGAAACCTCCAAAAACCATTAT
>OMLC01066976.1:0-13644 GCA_900302585.1 Regalecus glesne | reverse complement strand
TATATATACATGCATGTAGAATGATCTGGTCCCTCACTAAAATAGAATTTTGGAGATTCTACATCAGGGGCAGTTGGGGACAGTTACACATGTTCATAAGTAACAGGGCTGAATTTGTCTCTCTCGTTCTTTCCAGAGATGACCCTCCTGTCATCCCAGCCCAAATCTTTGGAGTCTGACCCAGTTTCTGATGAAACCCCCACCTCTGCCTCCACGAGCACCGAGGACCCGGAGCTAAGGATGCTGGAGAAGAGGTCAAAGGTCATCGAGGAACTGCTTCAGACAGAGAAGGACTACATCAAAGATCTGCAGATGTGCGTCAAGGAGATTATCCAGCCACTGCGACGTAAACAGGTGAGGAAGTGAATGTGTGGAGTTCCTCTGGTGAACCTGGAGGTAGAGGAGGTTTGTTTAGCGTGTGGTAAAGTAGCAGTTTCCTGGTTAAGAGCCACATGATGATTTTTGTGAAGGACATTATCTAGCCAAACGCAAGGAGCTTATGAGTTGTTATGGTAAGCCCTGAAAACAGCAGAGATTAGAGGGAAATGTAAGGGTTGAGTCAGACCAAGGTGATGACCGTAAAGCCTAAAGATGAGTTGGAAGAGTTCATCTAAACTGATGTAAGTGAAGGAATAAATCCAGTGGCTGCATCTACAGAAGGAATCGGTGGAGGAGACTGACGAAAAGTTTGCGGGAGGAGTTTTTTTTGCGTGTTTTTCAGCACACAACTCGGATGAAATGTATCTAATGCCTCTGTCTAACTTGTCTTAAAAGGTCCAGAACGTGGACTTCGATGGCCTCTTTGGCAACATCAGCTCAGTGATTGACCTGTCTCAACGTCTATTCAAGTCGCTGCAGGACACAGACTCTATTGGTGAGGAGCCATTTCTTAATACACACAAATACGCACTGTGAAGATCTGTAAAAGTAAGCATTTTCAGCTTTACTCTCTGCTGCATCTTTCATTCAAAAGTTTGGACACTCTGGAATGGGCAGCATGGCTCAGTGGGTAGGCTGCTCATCTAATAATCAAAGATTGGTGGTTCGATCTCTGGCCCTGCAGAAAGCATGTCAGTGTGAACCCCTAACTGCTCCCCAAGTGCCACATTGCAGCTGCTCACTGCTCCTATATAATAGGATTGGTTAAATAAGATTAAGATAAGATATTCCTTTATTAGTCCCACAAGAGGAAATTACGGTGTTACAGCAGCAAAGTGAAAAGCACAGTCGGAGAGGCATAAAATATAAGGCATAACATGTAACAGCAATATAAACAAGGGGGGACTATTAAACATATGCAGAGAATTTCAAATTTCCCCCTCTGGGACTGATAAGGGATCTTAAAAAAAAGATGGAGTTTAGGGGATTAAGGCTGGACGCCCTGCCTGATGCCTTGTGGTGGGTTCAAACCCACTGCCTCTGGCTTGTCAGTTCCTGAAGCGCATACTCTACCAAAGAGTAACCACTGCCCCCAGATTGGGACAAAGCCCCCAGGACTCTTAGTCAATTTACCAACAAACAGTCTTAAGCTTTTACCATGCAGGTTTTTTTAAGTTGCAACATAAACTTTCCTTTTTCAAATTTGAAAAGAACCCATGTTGTAATCATTTTGTGTTTCTACACACTCAGGGAAGATATTTCTGGACTTCAAGTCGGAGTTGGAAGAGGTGTATAAGCTCTACTGCCAGAACCACGATGACGCGATTTCTCTCCTGGAGACCTATGAGAAGGATGAGAATATCCAGCGCCATGTTCTGGAGTGCCTGGAGAAGCTCAGGTGAGTGGCTTCGAAGCCACATAGACCTTGAAAAGACTGGTTTTCAAAGATGACTATCTGATAATGCAAACATTAACTTTTCGTAGGACTTTAAAGCATAACACGTTACTTAGCCTTGTGCATGGGAGTGCCAAGAAACATGGTATGCTGTGAGTGTATGCGATTAATAGCATGGAACAAAAAACAGGAGTTCAACCAAATATGATTCTTAAACAAATATACTGGTGATAATTTAAGCAGTTTTTCCCATATCCCACACATCTGACATTTCTCCAGGAAAACCAGTCTGTTTTGAACTTTAAACTCATGAGGTTAGGCATCTGTGAGGTTATTTTTTTGACGGGAAAGGAAGTGCTGTACAAAAACATCACCAAAAATGACTCATCTCCTTTTAATGACAGGCGATACACACAGATTCACAGACACGTGCGCACGCTTGACTTGCTGTGTGTGTGTGGGGGGTGGGTGGGCTGTGTTTCATGGTGACTCCATAGACTCCAGTAATGTGGAACAGTCAAAGAATGTGCCCTACCTGGTTTCACCTGTCTGGCATCGCTATCACTCACCTTCGACGCAGGTCCCATGGTTTACATTAACATGTGGAGACACTTGTCCTATAAAATATTATAATCGCACTCTGTTTGAAGATAACACAGACCTTTCATAGTCAGGAGGCCTTGGGGACTAAAGGGCTCCAGTTTTCTAAGAACGGAGCTCCAAGTATGGGAAGCATAGTATAGTGTGTTGACATTAACTTTTGTTAGTCAGGGTTTTGGTTTGTCCTCTTTTATAGTGGGGGTTCAACACGGCACATGAGGACTGATAGACTGTTTATAAAGCGTGTGTTTGTGTTAAAGGGTGAGACTCGGTGTCTTAGTCCACAAATAGGGACGGATGCACGCAAATCCATTGGGAACATGTTTTCCAATAGAAGACAAAAGGACCTTCCGCCACAGGGGAAACAGCTGATTTATACATGTTGGTTATTACGCTTAGAGTTGGATTCAGGATTGAGGGGGGTAGGGTTGGGGGTTTAAGGATGGAAGTCAAGGCAATGTCAACAAGTTTCGCTTGCGTCAGTTTGCACGGCTGTGTGCTTGCAGTCGCTATCAATATGAGATGAGGACATGTGACTGTGTGAACACACGGCCTGCAGTGCCCTTGCAGCTATATTAACACTGCTGGTCAGTCCTCTCGGTTAAAGTCCCACTCCTCTGACAGCCAGGTTTAAAGTTTGTGTGTGTATGGGTGGGGGTGTCCTAGATGGAAGTTTGCATAAATTGGCGATATTTTAAAAAATAATTCCCCCCCTCGCTTCCTCCTGAGAGCCACAGAGCCTTACAGAGAATTCTCCTGATTGACTGATCAGGAGCAGGTACTGCTCTGTCTCCATTTCAGTGCCAAGGGTGACCACAGAGACCAGATTATTTTCCCAGTGACCTGACTTCGGATAAGTGGTTGATGGATGGATGGATGGATGGGTTTATAAATATGTAGAGTTTGTTCAGAGTGTGGATGTAAGTGACAGTGAGCCCTTGTTTCATGTAGTGAATACACCTCTCTTCTTATTCTAGAGTGGAAAAGGAAAGCACTCTGCTATACTGTCAGTACAATAGCCTTGTAGTAACTTAAAAGTTATTAGAGACCATAAACCTCTAGTATCTGTGTCTTTTATGTTATATTCTCTCTCTTCTCTCTCTCTCCCTATCCCGTCTTCTCCAATGCAGGGCAATGTATCGAGAGTGGTAAGTGTGCTCAACAGCTATTGTCATGGTTTCCAGCTTTAAAGTCGCCTGACAGCATGCCAATGGCTTACTAACAGCTGGAAAAGACTGGCGTGCATGTGTGCTTCCTGTCTCTCGCAGCTAAAAACCGAGCTATGCACTCAGGTTTTCAGATAAAGAGCTTTATTGGCTCTGCTCCTATGCAGGGACCATGTCAACTTCCTTTCTGAGTTGAGATGGACTCGAGCCTTTGCTCTCTTTGGGAGTGTTTGTGTTTGCATGTGCATGTGTACTTATTGGTTTTTTGTGTGTGAAAAGAAACATGTTTTTATTTAATACATGTTCTCTACCTTCGCCCTTTTTCTGGTTCTTTATGGATCAGCAAAGAAATTGTTCCTGGTCCCTGAAAACAACTATCTGATGCCATTTTATGGAGCAAAATGTGATGGCAACACGGTTACCTGGTGAAATAAGTATTCTTTGAGGCTATATTAAAGTAATAATCACATTTTGGCCTAAAATAAAAGCAAATTCTCTTGAGTTTGCTGTGATTTAGATCAAAACTATTTCACCAAGCATGTAGCTGAGCTATCACATGCTCCAGATGGCTTTAAAATTAAGCCCATCAGTTCACTTCTTCAAATCTTTGTCATCTGTGGTCTCATGTTGGTTCCTTCCAAACAGTGGATGTGTCATAAGAATGGTTCTCCTCCACATGATGATATTAGCAACACATCCCAGGGGTCCTCCAGATCATACACATCATCATTGCCATTCATATGCTACATATGGCTCTTTGCATATGTATTGGTGATTGACACACAGTGACACTAGTGGTTCCAAAGACACCATGTCTTTGGAACTGGTGTCAAAGTTTGTCAACAGTTGTGTATGAACCCCGTGAGGCTGACAACACATGAGGGATGGGCATGTGTTGAGCACCATCACAAGGGGGAAGGTGTGATTGTCGAAGGTGGTGCGTTTGTCCATGGAGATTGTGTATCTGTTTGGGGACACGCGACATGCTCATTCTCCTCAGTCTCAACCATTCTCCACCCCCCCTTCTCTCTCTCTCCGTCTTCCTCTCAGGGGTAAGACTAATTACATCAACCTGGGCTCCTTCTTGATAAAGCCTGTGCAGAGGGTGATGCGGTACCCACTGCTGCTGATGGAACTGCTGGGAGCTACACCCGAGAGCCACCATGACCGCCCCAAGCTGACCCAGGCTCTTCTGGCCATCAAGGAAATCAACGTCAACATCAACGAGTATAAACGCCGGAAAGACCTGGGTAAAGAACCTGACAGTAGGAATAAGTGGCCCTAAGCCATCAACAGGACTTGGAAAAACTGGACAGAGCTGGAAAGCCTAGCTTTTGTTCAACCATCAACCATCAGAGATGCAACTCTCCCATGAGTATGCTGCAGCCATGGGTCATACAGTATGACAAGCCGGAGGGTGGTGTATTAAGCGTAATTCTAGACTCCGAAGAGTTCAGTTTTCCTCTTCTTCTCACGAGTGTGGTCGGGTGTCATAACTTCCTTGAGTGACTAGAAACAAACAGGGAAGGTAATGACAGTTTTTTGGCTCACCAGCAGATATTTTAAAGATCAAGTATGTCAAGAGCAATTAGGGCACAGCTTTGTCAGGCCAGTATGACGTTGAAAGCCATGATTTGGACTTTGCATTCATTTTACGATCTGAAACACAGTCAACACGAAAGTCAAATCAAAATCTCAAAGTCCACTGGTTCTGTGAATGGGTTGATGATGAGTGAACTGGGATCGAGGGGATTTCTCAGTGCTTTTATTGGTGGCATTGGTTACATTAAATATGTATTATGACTTTTTTTCCAGTCTTTAATTGTATTCAAGCTGGCACATCCAAGTGTCTTAGTTGGTTTTTCTGACTGATGTCTTCCCTCTGCTGTCCAAAGTGGTGAAGTACAGGAAAGGGGATGAGGACACGTTGATCGACAAGATCTCCAAGCTCAGCATGCACTCCATCATCAAAAAGTCCAACCGAGTTAGCAGCCATCTCAAACACCTCACAGGAATATCCCCCCAGGTGCAGAAACGCTTCATGCTGGTTCTTTTAAACCCAGGGTGGGAGATCACATCTCCACTTTAGGAACTGTGCCATAAAGAACGAACTCCCATATGTCTGGCAGACTGAGTGATGAGTCAAGCAGATTCCATTAATACAAATCGAGGAAACAACACCTTTTTTTACCCTGAGGCCATCTCATTTTGTCTTCACAGATCAAAGATGAGGCATTTGATGAGGCTGAAAAGAAGTTCAGACTGCAAGAGAGACTAATCAAAACCTTCATCAGGGACATATCCTTGTACCTGCAGCATATACGGGTAGGTGCTCATATAATATGACATACTGTGAGATTTTGGGAGGCCGAAAAAATACTAATGGGTCTGCTGGAAGACACTACAGACCACATATATGGGCTCAAAGAATAAAAAGGAGCAAGAAGGTCCTGGGTTCAAATCCTAAGGCATCCCGGGTCCTTTCTGTGTGGAGTGTCCATGTTCTCCTCGTGTCCGCATGGGTTTCCTCTGGGTGCTGTGGTTTTTTCCGACCATCAAAAAGACATGCGTGTCATGGTCAATACTCCTGCCTGTGCCCCTGAGCAAGGCAATAGGAAAAAGAACTGGAGATGGTCCCAGGGCACTGCAGCTGCTCACTGCTCCTATACAATAGGATGGGTTAATGCAGAGAACAACCTCTAATGACAAATCGAAGTTGCTGTCATTTAAAGAATGACATTAACAAAGAGCTTAAACCCAAAAAAGATGTCACTTCCCCATTTTCTCAATTCATACCGACAGTAAATGAAGACTTATAAAAAGTCCTCAGCACGTTCGAAAAAAATCAGCAGTGGAACCTGTTCAAATGAATGTTTTTTAATTGGTCCATGAGACTCACATTTGTTTTATATTGCCTCTAATATATATTAATTATTTTCATCAGCTTCCATCACCTGATTGGGGATTTTTTGAAGTACTTGTTTTCTTTTCAAACTCTTAGACCCGAAAGAAAAGAAAATATAGGGAATGAGTGCGTTAAGAGGGCAAATTAGCATCATGAGAGTTTTGAGTAAAAGAAACCAACCATATTGTACATATGATAAAAAGACAATTCATGAGCCCAACTGGAGAAAAGTACTCAAGGAAGAACTTTATGCATAAACCATACCTACTTCAAACTTGCATACAAATATTGATACTTTTAAATTTGATGAAACTCAAAGTCTGGGGATTCTCTTTTGTGTAGGAATCAGCCTCTGTGAAGGTGCTGGCAGCCATCAGTTTCTGTGACATCTACACCGAGCGCAGCTTCCTGGACCCCGAGCACTTCCAGAGAGCCCACCGCTCTATCAGTGACAAGCAGTTCACACAATTTGTAAGTGCTTTTCTTCTTTTGAACTACATTGTGTATGTCTTGATGCATACTCAATAATCCAGGTAAGGAAATCATAGAAAGTTGAATCTAGACACAACATCTATTGAGAGAATGGTTTTATGGTTTCATCTGCAGGCCAGTGGCCTCTCTTTTAAGGATGAGTATGTCCACATCTTTGGTAGAGATGGTTTGGACTGGGAGTCAGAGGCCATCTATCTAAAGAGGGAATGACCATTCCTGAACTGAGAGGGAGGGGGGGTGTTAAAGAGTGATTTTGCTGCTATCTTACAATGCTGTGATTGCAGCTATTCCCCGATCATTTGTGAATGGTACACATTACCATGGAAATTCGAGTTAGAGGTGATGGAAATTTGCATATGGAACTGGTTGTTGGTTTCAGTCATCATGCAACTGTATTGTTTATAAGTGTGGGGATACCTGCAGTCAGCTTAGACTGAAGAGGTCACTTAGGTGAGTGATGAACTGTTTCTCTCAATATACGTTATGTCCAGGTGAACTTTCTCTGCTATTTTGTGCATGAATGAAGGTGAAGATACCATCGACAGGAACATATACAGATATGTTAGGTAATACATTCTAAAGCCAGAAGAATGATGTAAAACTAGCACCATCCACACAAAACAGAACATGGAAAAACAAGAAACATCCTAATACCAAAGATTCATGTTGGTAAAACCAATGTGAATTTACTTGAATATGACATGCTGCATATGTTTTTTTATTATATAGGTAATTTGTTCCTTGCACAAATCAAGTAGCTTTTATGTATTTTTAAATTTTATTGTTTTTTTCTCACTTGGCCATCTTCACCTTCCTCTGAGCAGAAGGAGCGTACGGAGGCCTTGGTCATCAACCCTCTGACCCAGCTTCTTCTCATGTTTGCTGGACCACACAAGCTCATCCAAAAGCGCTTCGACAAGCTGCTGGACTACGACAACTGCAAAGAGCGAGCTGAGCGCCTCAAGGACCGCCGGGTCCAAGACGAGCTGCAGGTGGCACGTAACAACTACGAGGCACTTAACGCCCAGCTCTTGGACGAGCTTCCCAAGTTCCACATAGCAGCAGAGGAGTTGTTTACTGGCTGTGTGAGGTCATTTGCACAATCCCAGAAGGACTTTATGAAGTTTACGCTGGGGGAGCTGAAGCCCCTCCTACAGGTTTGTCTATCTGTGTTTGTATGTACGTGTGTCTGCACATGTTTACTTGTTTAATGGGGATTGTTGTAGAATGCAGAAGATCTGATGATGAAACTTGTCACTAAACCTCGGATACATGTGAATGAATGGACAACCTGCTAGCAAACACAACATCCAAACTGTGTACCTGTTTAAAAAAATATACACTTATTTTGAATAACAAATGAATTGGAATATAAGCTCAATAGATAACAAGGGAATACTGAAAGCTGAAATTTTGGCAGGAGTTTCAAAAACTCAATTCACCTAGTTTAGTTAAAACAATATACACACACACACACACACACACACACACACAAACAGGATTTGTATTCCGGCCGTTTTCCCCGCTAGGGGGGGTTGACCGGTCCATGGATTCGTCTCCTCCAAGTCATTGACTCTCCATGAATTTTGTTGTGGAGCGAAGTTTTATGACCGGAAGCCCTTCCTGACGCCAACCCTTTAGTCGCCTCTTACGACACGCAGGGATACGGTGGATGAATTCTGACCCCCATCCACAGAGGGTTTAGTTAAAACAATATAATGTTACAAAAACATGGATGTGTTTTATGAAATGGGGGGCCACAGCAAAAAGCCCCAAGCTCCATATAAGTCTGTGTGCATCTTTACAACATGGAGATTCATGGTGACACATAAAATGGACCTCTTTCATTTAGACTTGAAATTTAAGACATTTTTGACACATAAATTCAAATTCTCCAACTTCTCTGTTCCAAATATGGAACAAGATTATTCTTGTTGAACTGATAGCAATAATTCCAAATGTGGTGGTTGGGCTTCCTTCTCCATCTACATCATCATGTCCTTAACTCAGCAGCTCTCCATTTGTCCTTGCCTCTGTCTGTAGTTTCCCAGTATCGGTGGCACAGAGGGAAACCTGGTAGCTTTGTTCCAAGAGGAGTACAATCGAGTCCTCCAGCTTCTCCAGAGCTTCAGCTTCTGTCCTGAGAACCTGCCTCCTGCCACCACCACACGGAAACCCTTTGAGAAGAAGACCGTCGAGAAGCAGACCACAAAGAAGCAGCTTCAGGGGCCTGTGAGCCAAATTCTAATCCTACCTCTGTTTCTCAATCATCACCTTAAACCTTGATTCTCCCCTTTTTTACTAGCAAAGACTTTTTGTACTGCACGTCAGTAGTAAGCATGCTTCAGCACTTAGATGTGTCCTTTTACCTTTTTCAGCCCAATTACATCCTGCAGACAGATGAGCAGCGGGCTGGGCTTCTGACTCGCTTTGCCCCAGAGAAACTTTACCAGGCTGAAAGGAACTTCAACGCAACCCAGGACCTCGATGTTTCATTGCTTGAGGGGGACATTGTAGGCGTCATCAAGCAGCAAGATCCCATGGGTAGCCATAATCGCTGGCTAATTGATACTGGAGGTAGGCAAACAAGCTGTGCTTTTAAGTTTACATCTGGATCAAAAAAGGGGTAAGTACAAAAATGTCTGAAAGTGAAAGGAGGCTCATATTGACTAAGAGATCTGGTATGTTTCAATTTTTTGCAGTCACCAAGGGCTTCGTGTACACCTCTTTTCTCAAGCCTTACAACCCACGGAGGAGCCAATCGGATGTGTCCATTGAGAGCCAGTCATCCAATGAGTCAGGCTACGGTGGTTCCTCTCCCGTCTTTTCCCGCCAAAACAGCAACAGCACTCTGACTTTCAACCAGGAAACGGCCACAGTAAGCTTTTCCACCAGCCAGCCTCCAAGCCAGTCTTCACCGCACCCTTCCATAGACTCTGCCTCCTCCCGCAGGAGCCACCAGAGGGATGTTCCTACCCCCAACTCCTCCACCAGCCAGAGTAACCCAGTAAACTCTTCACACAGAAATCCCTCAAATCACAGGGAATACTTCGAACAAACATACCGAAATTCCCCAAACCACAGAGACACAGAGCCCTCCTCCCGACATCCCTCCAGTCACAAAGAACCATTTGACAGGAGCCCTATCAGCCACAAGGACATTTTAGACTCATCAGAAACGGACTCTTGTTCTTCGCACAGAAACAATGGCTCACAGAGGCATGACCAACTAGACACAGCATACGCCTCCTACCAGAAGCGAAATGGACATAATGGTGGCCAACGGAGGTCCCCCCACCCCCGAGATGTGTACAATGAACCAAGGCATGAAGCAGAGCCTGAGAAGGAATTAGATGGTCATCAGGTGAGATTGTTTGACACCCCGTCCCGTGATGTAGTTTTGTATTTTGAACCTGGCTTCTATTTTATTTATTACAAGCCAGGAAGTGTTAAGTTATTAATACTTGAAGGGAAAAAATCCTGATTTTTCAACATTATCTCAATATTTATATTACAGGTATAATACTCCATTTGCAACCATAATACTGAGTAGTAGTCTGTTTGCGTCTGAAACACTGTTGAAACTGCTTGGCTTGGCATAGCTCTGGAGTCAGAGCAGTCATCTAGTAATCGGAAGATTGGTGGTTCGATCCCTGGTTTTCTCAGAAAGCATGTTGAAGTGTTCTTAAACAAGACACTGAACCCCTAACTGCTCAAGACCTGTGATAAAATGGCAACCTGTCCAGGGTGTTTTCCAGCCTTTTGCCCAATGACCACTGGGATAGACTCCAGCATGACTCTATGACCTGACTTTGGATGAGCAGTTGACTGATGGTTGGATGGATGGATTAGAAACATTCTGACATCTCTAATGGACATTTTTCTATGCAATTTTGATGGTGTTTCAGAGCCACACAGAAGACTGCTGAGATTATGGCTTCGTTTGAAGTAATGTGCTTACAACCGGTGTCTGTGGAGATTATTTCCCTTAAAGTGTATGATTTTAATTGACAAACATTATTTCTTTTCCAGATTTACTACGCTGTCTACTCTTTCAGTGCCCGGTGTGCCAATGAACTGAGCATCTCCGCCAATCAGCGGGTCCGCATACTGGAGTTTCAGGACATGAATGGTAACACCGAATGGTGGCTGGGCGAAGCAGGTGGTCGCCGAGGCTACGTGCCTTCCAACTACATCCGGAAATCTGAGTACACATGAACAAATCCTTGTCTCCAGTCGGTACGTCACAAACCACTGTGGACATTGCTTCCCTCCTCCTTGAGAATGCCTACACCGTGCAAACAGAGAGCACTCGATTAAACTTACAATCTCCAGATGAACAAGAACAAAATATGCTCATGAAACAAACAACATACATGCAGCTGGATGGTCTGTGAGTTTAGATGCTATGGAGTTTGGTGGTGAGGAGATGCGCCTGTTTTGGGACAGACTAGTGCTGCTGACTGCTGCTCTGAAATTAAGCATCATATGCTTATATTTATAGACTTTGTTTCTTTTTTCTACTCTTTTTACTGACTGGGAGCCTCAGTGTTTTAATTCTCCTTGTGTCCTGTGACATGCCCATGAGTTTTCACAGGATTTAACCATATCCTCCAGGTATGAAAAGAGTGGATTGTGTTTTATGAAGAGAATTGTTTTAAAGGCTAGCACATTGAGATTTGTGATAGATATGTCAGTGCTTTTGGTTCAGCCCCCTGAAAACCACAAGAGATTTTGCGCATGTGGTTTATCGCACCAGGGAAGAATGGACTTGAAAAACAACAACATCAAATGAGTTTACATTGTACACGGTTATCCGGGAGTGAGACACTATATTGTGTATTTTGAAGTGGCTTTGGGGCCATTCAAAGGCTTTGGGTTTGGAGTTTTGCATGAAGTTAACATGGTCCACACAGGATATTGTCCTCTTATTGAAAAAGCAAAACCTCAACTATAACATTCCCATAGTCGACACTAAGGATGGCAAATGACTTCGAAAGCATCGCTTGTAAGCACTCAGAGTGGACTTTTTGTCAGTAACATGAATGCAAAAATCTTATAACTGGATTGACATTTATGTAAGCAGGTGAGGACCAGTTTGACCTGTTAAAGGTCACCTAAAAAGGGTGACAAGATTGTGAGCATGTGGTCAGATCTTGTATCTGACCTATCTCTTCTTACTCTACCCATTTACATTACATATAATGCTGTATATTTTGAATGTATTTCTGCACTCATTAAGTGATCACTGTTTGAATAAAAAACAGCTCAGTTTTAAAAAGTATCCGTGTATTTCTGTTTTTGATATCCATGAATTCCTTTTCTGTCTTGTCGGGGTAAAGTTGGCTGGATATGAGTTATTAGAATTTATGGTTTCTGCATAGTTTTGCATTTTAAAAGACAAGACCCCAAAGTGACACTTTTCCATTTAAAAAAAAATAAATAACAACATGGGCCTCAAATGTGCGCACCTGGAAAATGGTTTTGGGTTTTGAATATCCGGCGCAATTATGACGCGACTTCCGCCACTTGTTCAAATTCTTGCGTCGCTATTCCCCCCCTGCGGTTTCCGATTATATGTATAATGACTACCCTGTCGAAAACCAAATGGAAGCTACGATCATCCGCCTGCTTGAATGGGGTTATGAGCTCATACGTTCGACAGGTTAGTGACCTCAGAGGGGTTTTTCTGACCTCAATCAAGGCAAATACACTTTATTTGTATAGCCCATCAAAACAAATAAAAAAGGTACCTCGGTTTGAGGTGATGTTGCAATTTCCCACGGTAAACGTTTGAACGTCCACACATGTAAACTATAACCTTGACCCCGTAAGCAGTACGAAACATAACGAGATAACGAAACATTGGAGACGCCGCTTAAATGTACATTATTTATGTATATTAGATTTTTTAGGAGGAGGTTATCCAGGCTGTTGGTTAACCCTGATCAATAAGAGTGGGCTTGTCCACCCTCAGAACCTGGGGACTAATCATGACACCTGAAATGTTCCTCTTTTAATGAGGACAGGAAATAGTAAGCTGTAACTTCCTCCTGCGGCTTTTCGAACTTATATTTGTTGCATTCATTATTGAGAACTCTTTTGTGGAATTGCGTTAGAAATAAAGGCATTTTGATTCATCCGAGTAGGGGACCTGCTAAATGTTGGTCCTTTCCTATTTGTTCCATATGAGCTGTTCTTTACACCAATTTTTGGACTGAACCATGTGACCTGTTGACGTTGTTTCTCGATTTAGACTAATGCCATCCAAACCCCTGTCTCAACCGAGGTGAATGTGATGTGGTGGCCGATAGGGTTTTTTCACTGTGTGCCCCGAGCCATATTATAGGGAAGAATTGTCAAACGAGTATGGCTGTCTTCTACTCACAAAAAGAGGTGAATCAGTTCAACTGGATCAGAAGCTTATTTAGAAACGGTTCGTCACTCACCGGTGACTTCTTCAGTCTGAGCTGAATGCAAGCATATCCACCCTTATAATGGAATACCTGCTAAGAGTGTGTTTGTGTGTGTGTGTGTGAGAGAGAGAGAGAGAGAGAGAGAGAGCATGTGTGCTCACAAGTGGATCTGCATATGTTCTGCAGAAACATAATTTTCTTCTATCCTCCTAGTTAGAACAAGGGAAATGCAGGACAATTGTTTCTAAATGAGACTTTCAACAGGCTGTAATGTTGGCCTCTGTCGAGATC
>OMLC01066975.1:0-14297 GCA_900302585.1 Regalecus glesne | reverse complement strand
CACACACACACACACACACACACACACACACACACACACACACACACACACACACACACACACACACACACACACACACACACACACACACACAAAACCATATCCTAAAACCAGATCTCAAAGCTGCATGTTTCATGACAATCCACTCGACACGTAAAAGTATCTCGTAACTTTATTAAATACATAAGAATAATAACTATAAGACAAAACAATCTTTAGAGAAAACAGTAGTATGGTCATTCAGCGATTCCATAATAAACAGCAAAGAGGGGGAACATACTGGATTTAACAAAGAAAAGTGTACACAAGCTCTTGTAATTTTTCATGTGAGACAGACAAAATATATAGATGAGTATTTGCTTTGAGATTACAATGAAGAATGAAATGTGTTTAGAAATGAATGAATGACTTTTTTCTTGGGGGGGGACTTAAAAGGGTAGATAAATTATCAGTTCCACTGACACCTTTTCTTAATACTGGCTGAGTTCTGTGGGACAGAACAACCGCGACCTCTGACTTGGCATTTGCCAGGGGAGGAAAATGTTCCGTTTGAGGGAAATGTAAACTTTCAGATTGTTCATACACAGCGGTTAATACAGGCCAGCTCACAAAAACTTGAGCAGATTAGGGCTGAGATACAAGTTTTCAATAATGACGCCGTGAACACGGTGTCATTATGACATTTATCCTATGACATCACCACACTGTAAATCATCACCAGAGGGGGAAAAAGGGGAATGTTACGGTTGCAAGTAGAGGCAATGTCCAGCAGCACAACTCATCTGACAACAGTACAAATCATATCGAATAAAATTTGCTGGTTTAAAATTTAAGGTTCCTGTCTTGATGGGGTTAAGTTACAGCATTGTTAGTATACAAGGAGCACCACGGCTTTTAGAATTAAAGACCAACTTAGAAGAATGACGGAGGAACAAAAATTTGGGAATTGGACAAAACATGGGCACAGCCACACGCGTGCAAAACAGTTGAGTACAATTCAAATGCATGACATTGTGAGTGAATGATTTGGCTAAACTTGACAAAAGACAGCACATTTTCGCAAGTAAAATCCAGCACATCTCCTTTAAGAAAATAAAAACAACTAGTGAACGTTTTGCAGTAGATTTTAACTCGGGTCTGGAGCAGCGAGAGCCACAGGAGTACAACCTGTAGGTTCATAAAAAGGCACTGATTTTAGTTTAGGTGATGCTCCAGGTCAGATATTGAATCCCCCCCCCCGGTTGATTGCCGCACGACACAGGCTGGTAGAATTTGTCTTCTGCACTTAACCCATCATATTATAAAGAAGCGGTGTGCAGCCGCCATGTAGCACTTTGGGAGCAGTTAGGGGTTCAGTGTCTTGCTCAAGGACACCTCGACATGCTTTCTGCAGGACCGGGGATCGAACCAGTAACCCTCCGATCGCTCTACCCACTGAGCTATGCCACTCCTAAATTCAAATCCTTTTCAAGCAATACCAAATAAGTGATACAAAACACATCCATTTGTATGTGGAATACCAAATTTTCCATCAATTCAAAAGCCCTGTTTAGACAGAAGTTCCATGTGCCTATAAGAGAAACTGAAGTATAACCTAAAGGACAAACATTCACTTTTAATAAATCCTCTTGGCTTACAACTAGAACTACATGGCTTTCCTGATTTAATCAGAAGCCAACAAATTAAGTGCAGATATCAATCACAGCACTTCTCAGATTTAGTAGGGATTATAGGATGTGGTGTTTCATGTTTCCTTGAGGAGGTGGTGATGGGAAGGAGGTAGAAAACCAGTTGAAGCTGCTCACATTAGAAGAAGGCAGACTACCCATGTCATTTTCCATGTCTTCACATTTCGATAGGAACAATCATCTTTTAATCCCATTGCTCTTAGGCCTGTGTTACAACTGTGGGCTTTTTTTTAACATAGCAATCAGCATAGCCAAACTTTCCACTTTGCGGCTTGTTGTATATTGAACATGTAAATGTGGCATTTTATAGTTAATGATGCCACAGGATTTGCAATCAGTAACTCGTTTTTCATTTCCTGCAAAAAATAAATGCATTGATTGCTGTAGAAATGACATCTAAATAATAGCATGATTAGTGTTGTTTAAATACATACATACACACATACATGGATACTGATCACTCCAGAGAAACATCTGCCTGAAGCATGTTCTATCAATCCAGCGTTTCTAGTGTCACGTTACATCAATCTGTCACATTACTACCGAATGCTGAGCTAGCGTTGGGCTTCCATTAACAAAAATGCGTCATTATACAGACATTCCTCCAGACATTAAAACTGTGCGGCAAGTAATCAAACGTAAGAATATTAGTTATACGCATTTTGTTGTTGTTTCTCAGTTCATAAAACTCAATACATTTTGAGTGTGCATTTCTTACACTTCCTTTGGTTTGTGCCCCTCAGGCACATAGATATCAAATCAGTCCACAAATACATGTCACATGATCAAAACAAGTTCAGCAACATCAACTTTTTTTGTTTAAAAGCACCTCTTAAACCATGTCAACATGATGGTGGTGTTTTACAGATGATGATGCAATAAAATTAGGTCCGTCTCTCCATGGTGTTAAAAAAAATCCCACTAAGATCTTGTTCTACGGGTCAAAATGAGATTTGAGACGTACACTGATGGAACACCAGACTATTGACTTATGTTCTACTGGTATGAACATATGAATGAGAGAAATAGGTCATGCTTCCACTGCAGACTTCATCTGGAAAATTTGAATAAATGTGTCCTTTAATTGGCACGGAAAGACATCCAAAAAGGGAGCGTTAAGTTCATATACCATTAGGTATAAATTTCTCTCTTGTTCCTATTCATGAAATGAAACGGGTAAATTCTTGTGAATCAAAATGTACAATCCAGTTAGCAACTAATATGCTCTAGTACTTGAAACTTTCCAATTACTGAACTTTTATGACTAGATTTGGCTAGCTACATTTCAGAGTGTTTGCAGATATGAAAGATTTGGTAACATCCTTACCAGCCTATATCGCATCACGATAGCATGCATACAGCAGCCTCAGTGCTGTGAAGTAGTTGGTGGCAAGTTAGGCTCTGTTAAAAATGGGTGTAGGATACAGAAAGAGTAAACATTAGGTAAACTATAAAGTACCCTGTATTTAGTTGGTAAAAGCCATATATTTTAAGTGTAAGAACTTTCAGAGGAAGCCTGAAAAACACTCACAGAATTGTAGCTGAATACATTATGCTCTTGGGTTTTACGCCAAGGGAAAAAAAACCCCACCTAAAGTCATTTCCAGCATTGTGGAACATTTCACATTTTCAGAACAAATATCTACCTCAGATAAGCTTTAGGCAACAAAGTGAAGTCCCCCCACTTGTACATATAACATGACAGTAGGTGATATTAAAGGCAGTTTAAACTTCACTCTTCCCTGAACTGAGAATTCGAGATCTTCCACCTTGCTGGCATATGTCCGATTTCCCCACTAAGGGCAAATATAAGTCCTCCTCCCACTACAGCCTCCCCTCTCTCTCCCCTCCTCACACACAACACAAATAGATTAGAAGCCAAGCTGTCTGAAGTAACAAGCCCTTGAAGTTTATCATCTTTTCTTCCTCGCCAAAAATAAACAGATTCTCCAAATATCATTCATATTTATATTAATATTTACATCATAAATAAACGGCCTTTGTTTAAATTTTTATATTTCAAAAGTTCAGCGTCGATTAACAAATACCACCTGACAAGTATACAAGTGGCAGCGGAGATGTTTCTATATAAAGTATATTGCCTCATTCAAAGTATATAATGGTAAATGGACTTGTTCCTATATAGTACTTTTTTAGTTCAGCGGCCACTCGAAGCACTTTACAATGAATGCCTCAGATTTGCCGAGTCCCGCGGCGGGATACGAACCCACAAAACCTGACTCTCAGGCGTGCACTCTACCGCTGAGCCACTGTAGCTCAGTACTAAACGAAACAGTTCATGATGAATCCAACTCATGTCCTGAGAGTTTCAAAAGGTGTTTGCAATCCTCCTTTAGAAAATGGCTGGCTGCTCAGCTCCATATCCCGATATAGCACCTGGTCACGCTGCAAAACAAACTCCTGGCATTTCTGCAGCACGAGCAGAGGTATTATTCAACTATATGCAGGAAAAAGGTTAGCTGAAATCGGTGCATATCTGAAGTTTCACATCGTAACAAGATACCACAAGCTCTCCTTAAATAACCATTTCCCCCCAAAATCAAGCAAAAAGGGCTTGCCGGGTTCTGGACCCGCTCAAATATTCCTCTGCAATAATCCAGTCTTTTGTACGTCAACACAGCCATCTGCTTTCACTGGAATTTATTGGGGGAGTGAGGGCTCAGATGGTGACATGAAAAGACTCATGCAGCCAGCCTCCATCCTTGCCCCTGCCATTGCTCCCATTATTTGCCGTCCCGGAGACAGTCCCTACTGCTGTTCCCTCCCCCAGCTCCCCATCTGCCTGCTCCCCTGTCGGCGTGGCTCCTGGCTCGGGGTAGTACTCATCGTCCTCATCAAAATAGCCATTCTCCATCATTCCATAGGCTCCGTCAGCACTGGAGGTAGCACTCAGGTCCTGGCAGCTGCCCTTGTACTCCTGGATGGACTCATGTAGGGACCACAGTTGACATAGCAAAGACATGTCCTGCTGCCGCAAACCTACCTGAAAGGCCCAGAAGAGGGTACATTTTTAGATTAGTTCATAGATTTCTGTTGCAGTCCTTTTTTTAAAGGTTTTCTTTGTTACTCATCTTCATTTCTGTTTTTAGCTGACGTGGGGGGGGGAAATTATGTCAAAAGATCATACCAGTAGCCTAAGAGAAAAAACTTGAAGGAGGAAAATGCAGGGCAAGATAATGGAGAAAAAGGGAAATATCAAATGCCCATCAGACCCGTTTCTCTTCTACACATACACCAATGCAATATGTCACAGGGCTACTCTTGTACAAGTTAAGGCAATTAACTCCAATTATGACTCAAGCCATCCTGATCAGAGCACAGCCCTGTTAGGGAAGACCACACACTGTGCACAGCTGAGAGAATAGCCACGTCATATCCCACGGTGACACAGCCATCAAAGTCAATGAATCAATCCATAGCGACAGATAAATCAATCAATATCTACCATCTACAGACCAAAATCCATGATGAACACACAAATTAAGGATGGGAGATTATGGATATAAATTGTTGATTTCAGACCAAATACATTGATATTGATGTTGTGGGGATGACTATGCTGAGAGAGGCCTGTTTTACGTGTCACGATTAGTCCTCACATTGTGGGGGTGGACTAGGACTTAGATGGAGCTTCGGGGATTAAGGCCGGATGCCCTTCCTGATGCCCCGTGGTAGATTTGATCTTGCTGCCTCTTGCTCGTCAGTACCCGAAGCGAGTCTGCTAACCACTGAGTTACCGTGCCCCCCCCAAGGATGACAATGGTAGTTTAACAAGATATTTACACAATCAGATTTTTGATAAATAAGCCAAAGTGATGCCTATATAATAACTACAGCAAAGGCAAATAATAGAACAGCTAGAAATGTCTGGCAATTTTAGAAAATTACATCACTTTACTATAATGCAGCCTTTAAAACCAGGAAAAGACAACATTTATCCCTTATGAAAATTTACAATATCCCAAATCCCTGATGGTATCTAGTCTCATATCATGATAGATATAATATTGATATTTTGCTCAGCCCTATAACTATTCTCACAATATGGGGAGTATATGTGAAACATGCAATCCATGCATTTTTCAACCCAGAGGTTGCCTTACCCCATTCCTTGCCTTGAGCATTTTCAACAGAATTTCTCCTGCATCAAATGCAAAGGACACACAAGATAAACCTTTGCTTTATTGGTTGGAGTCAGTATGTGTGTGTGAGTGTCCTCTCCAGATTCTGTGAAAGAGCCTGTAAGGTGGCTTAACTAACCATGGTGGTATTTTTAGCCCTGGGACCAAACAAGAATTCTACACTTGCTTTCCCAAAGATGATGACCAGGCTAAAGCCAACAATGATCATATTGATAGCAGGCACACTATAATAATGGTGCATTACTGACTTGCTAAATTATGTATATCCACTGCAAACCTAGGTGATAGTATTCAATATGAACCGTTGGCCATGGAAATGTCTTCCAAATCAATTACGGTGGACAAAAACAACCAATGGTGTCAGCTGGACAGATGGGAAACAAAGCAGGCAGTCAGTAGTCTACCTATAAACTCCAAAAGTGCCTTACAATAGAGATGTTTAAATGCTTTCATGTCACAAAAATTCCATAAAAATGCCTTTAATGGTAATAGTTTCCGTGAATTCCCTTATGGTGAAATATGTTGATCTCATTTTAATGCTGAACCCTTTAATCTGTTTTAAAGAGTCCCCATTGTTCACCCCCCACCCAGTCCATGGCTACGTTGCGGCTAGTACATTCAATATAAGTCGATGGACACCAGATAAAGCAACGACACCTTGGTATCATTTGATTTAGAAGACAGCAATTAACCAAATGGCCCTAAATCCGTCGGCGAGTAAAGGTTCATATTGAGGGCCACTGACGGATCGACGTTGAATAATAACTAAAGCATACTTGAGAAACAAACGTCTGCTGCTGACAAATACGAATATGCAACATTCAATGTCTACCTGTGAAAGGATGCAATCGAATACTCATCCAATTTGGGCACAACAAAAGGGGAGATAAACCCAGCTTTTGGCGGATGAAGGCTATGACTGACTGGCATGAGCTTAACAATGATCAGAGAAAGTACCGGCCTTAGTATCATCTTTCTCAAAACCAGTTGTCAAAAATCAAATCAAATAAATACATGTCAGCTTGTTTACAATGCGACTGCGATTTCAACCCATTTACCATCTCTTTCCGGAGGAGCGCCAAAGCTGCGTCGAGGTTGGCCGGTTTACTCGCCAGCAGGTTGTCAGTGTTGTTCCGCCCGCGGCTCAGGTCGTCCTGAATCATAGTCTTTTTGGCGTACATCCTCTCCATCTCCCTCCAGGAGCCGCCGCTTGAGTTCAGCAAGCCGCTCAGGCTCTTCGGCAGGGGAGGCAAACCCTCGATACAGGCCATTCCGCCCGCAGTCCCATTCGCTGACTTACCGTTCATCGTTAACGTTTATATATATAAATATATTTTCTTTTTTTTTTACTTCCAACACCCGCAACACTTTAGACAGTTATACAGATACTGCGCTCAGGACTGACCGAAAATATAGACAACATTCTTTAACGAAAACAGTTAACTGACTGACGCGTTTGTCTCCTTTTCCCGGACGCGTCGCCTCCCGACTTCCTGTCGTGTTCACAGGCTGGCGCACTGACTGGGCGTCTCCCGGCCGTCTGACTGAAGGCTGACGCCTTGTTTATTTCCCCACCCGCATTTCACTCGCTCTATTCTGTATTTGATTGGCTGGTAGTCGTTTCTTTTGTGTGACTTAGTTACAGTTAGGCTTAGGATAGGGTTAAGGTTAGCCAATCACAGACAGTGTAGGGGCGGGTCTTCTCGAAATCCGGGTAGGAAATATAAAGCGATGAAGTGGGATAGCGGCAGGATAGGCAGCTAGTTTATCAGCAGTGGGGGTTGTTTATAAGGTTGTGAATAAGTGGGTAATGAAAGGAAAGGCAAAAAGAGGGAGGGGAATGAGGCATAGATTAATTTTGGGGGCAGCAAGCAGGCATAAGGGTCAGTATAATGACCCAGCTGCTGATCTGAACCCTTTCTTCCTGCCAGGCAGGCTGCAGTCAGCAAAGGGAGACGAATCTAGCTCTTGCAAAGCATGCACTCAGATCTATGTAGCCTTATTCGTCTATTTGAATAAATTAGACTTTTTCAGTTCTCTTGGCTCGCCTCCATCTGGAGACTGCTGATTTAAAAACCCTGCTAAAGGAAACACTTGCTCATCAGAACTGCTCCTTTCCTGGCGTACCATATAGTGTTCTAATGCTGACGCGTTTGTCCCCACTTTTTTAATTAACTACTCTCCCTCAGACACACCAGACATGTTCTAAATTCCGTGTAAACTGCCACATTATATCAGACTAAAAAACCCCATTGGTGAGCTATCAGGGTAAATTACATTACATTATATTGCATTATGTACAAGTGCATAGGGTCAAGGTACAAAGGATTCTGGAGCAACACTGGAAGCTAGATAACCCTAGTGCCATCATAAGACTCTGATGCAACATCAACTAAGAAACACAAACCTAAAACAAACTAACAAGATTTCATGTGCCTAAACCAAGAACATCAAAATCAAGAAAAGGAATAGAGCTAAAACTAGGAGTTAGAGCTAGGGTGGGGTAGAAGCAGGGTAATGGTAAATGGATTTATTTTGATGCAGTGCTGGGAGTGTCTTCATTGGCCCTGTCAAAATCAAAACCATAGTTTGTTTTTCACTATTAAACTGAGGGGCTGCTGTAGCTGGGGCTGGTGTGGGATCAACCCTCCATGGGTCATCAGGAAGGGCATATGGCCTTAATCTCCCGCGCCTGCCTTAAGGTGGAATGGTGACTTTTCAAGATTCAAGATAAGATATTCCTTTATCAGTCGCCAAAGTGGAGATTTTAGTCCTTTATTGTACAAGTACTGATGTGTCAAAGTCTTTGGCTGGGAGATTCTGTTACAGAAACATATGAACATATGAGATAAAGATAAAATAAAGTTGTCGAGCTAAAAAAAAAAAAATGGAGATAAAGACCAAATTGAGTGAAATAAAGGTAAATAATAAACAATGCGTGCTGATGGTTGTATGTATGTGTGTGTCTTGAGAGTTGGGGAGCTTATCTCTCGGAGCTTTTGAGGTATGGGTGCAGGAAATTAAAGTAGCGAGGCTTTGTTTCCCAACTTAAATTCAGTATGTTCATTCTTCATATAACACGTCAACTTAATTCTTGTTGACAGATGATTGAAAGAAACGAAAAATGAGACGTATCCTAAATCAAAAGTTTAGTTTTCTGTCTTCTCTGAAACAGAACAGCAGCTCTGTCAAGCTTTTGTCCTTGTCCTTCCTCTTATTATTTATTATTTATTATTTATTTATCAGTCTTATAGCCTGAGGAAAGAAGCTGAGATTGGCCTAGACACCAGCTCCATACGGAACATCCGGTCCTTTCTGTACAAACTCTGTCTGCTCGTGTGTGTTTTGATAGTCCTGTATGTCCTCCCTGTGAGCAGCAGGGAGAACAGGCTATTGTGTGGGTGTGCTACATCCCTAATGACTCACAAGGACTTCCTGAGGCCCCGCCGGGTGTACACCTCCTGGACACTGGTTACCTCATATCAGCTGATGTGCTGAGCTGTGCGCGTAACCCTACCCAGGGCCTTGCAGTCCTTCCTGGTACAACTGCCACTCCAGGTGGTGAAAGAGCCTGACAGTAGGCTCTCTGTGGTGCCCCCGAAGATATGTCCCCTAAGATTTAAGAGATAAGATAAGATATTCCTTTATTAGTCCCACAGAGGGGGGTTATTGTTTTACAGCAGCAAAGTGGAACGCCCAGTAAGAGAGGCTTCAAATGTAAGGCATAATATGTAACAGCAATTTAAACAATCTGAGGTCCCTGCCACATTTCTTTAGGTGCCTGAGGCCACACAGATGCTGTTGGGGCTTTTTTTACAACAGCATTAGTGTGGCTTGCCTATGTCAGGTCTTTGTGGATATGAACTCGCAGGTATTTGAAATTGTCCAACCTCTCCATCTCCGTGCTGTTGATGGTGCCTGGGAGGTGAGTGTGCCCCCCCACCCCCCTCCTGTAATCCACAAGGACCTCCTTGGTAATTTAGAGGTTTAGTGAGAGGTGGTTGTCCTGGCATCACTTTTACGGGGTGGTGACCTCCTACCTGTCTGTCTTGAGAGAGAGATCCTCCTCTGTGGCTCTCCCTGAGGTTTCTTCCTATTTTTCTCCCTGTTAAACGGGTTTTAAGGGAGTTTTTCCTGATCCGATAGGACAGGACGTTGGGTTAATTTAAAGCCCACTGAGGCAAATTTTTAATTTGTGATCATGAGCTAAACGAATAAGATTGACTTGACTTGACTCGACTTACCCGCGGGCCATCTCATTGCTGAGGGAGATCAAGCCCATGACAAACTATGGCTTGTTAGCTGCTCTGCTTCTCAACGTTTTATGATTTTTATTTTAATATAGGGTTTGCCTGCACTTTTCTTTTTATTTAATCCAATCATTGGTTGCTGCACAGAATTGATCACATGGACATTTCTGATTCCATGGTACTGGTCCTGTATGTGGCAAAAGCTCTAGACTTAACCCTCAGCTGTGGTTGTGTTTGATGGAGATTTTTTTTCCTGTCAGTTACCTGTTACCCACCACTTCTTCAGCTAATGGTTTACTTCTCAGCTATATCTTAATGTTTTTTTTTATCCATTAACTCATTAAAACTATGGCGTGTGGTGTCTGTTTAATAGTTTCTGATAGGTTCTCTCTACTAGAGAGACGTTTCGGTGAATTCGGAGGGTCTTTTGTCTGGGGTTACGTTAGATGTGAGTGCACCCCTGATAGCTTTAGCTTTAGCCCTGTGCCTCATGGCAGACCTCCTGGGGGGAGTCGGTCAGAGCTGCTTCTTCCCTCACCTTTTGGCCTCTCCAGCCACTGGCTGATTACAGCCTGGTCTCCACAGATGATACTCCTTAATGTCCGAATCATCCTGGTCTGATTCCCTCTCCTACAGTGGTGACTGGCGATACTGACTCTTCCTCACCTGTGTGTGGCTGATGGTGTTCAGATGGCTTGCTGCTCCGCTGCAGAGACAAATCAACAGCCCTCCCTTCGATTGACAACCTCCAGAAATGAGGACGTTCCCTGTGCCGAGTCAGAAGGGAATCCCTCTTATGGGTCTGTTGTCACTGCCTCCTCACTAACAGCTGCCAGCTCTGACAATCCTCCATCAACCAGCAATATGTGAACAGTCCACAGATATGGATTACGCTCTCTCCGGCCTCGAGAACCCACTGCCCTCATCTCCTCACCCTCTCTTCTCTCCTACCACATTAGTAGTGGGGGGAGTCTATGATAATGAACATCTGTTTTGTTAATGCCACCACTTACTGCTGCCCCGGAGCCGAAGTTCATACTGGCTAAGCTCCCAGCGCCACTCACTGTCCACTGTTAACGGAGTGATAGTGCACGTGGGGACAAAGGATGCAGATTATCACCAATCCAAATGGCCCAAAAAAAGGATTTTAATGACCTCTTCAGCTTTTAAATTCTTGTGGCAAATCTGATTTTATCTCTGGCCTGATTCTCACAGAGACCAGAGAAGCAGAGTACTTCAGTGGAGTCCTCAGCCCTCATACTTGGCTTCAGTCTGCCTGCAGAGCTCATAAAAGTAGAATTTGTTGACAATTTGAGCTTAATCTGGGAAGAATTTTCCTTTTTTAAGAGGGATAAAATCCACAACACCAAGTTGTGTTAATGTTAGGGCCTTAGTTAGTTAGTGTCATGTCACATATAGAAAACGTGCATTTAAGCGCCCCCAAGTGGCTAAATGGCTGCTTTGAAGACTGCTGTCAGCTTATCTTAATTGATGACTATCGGTAAATTTTGATCACATAGTTTAGGAACAGACATTCTCTCTTGCTAAAATAAGTAATTGAGGTGATATTGAATATTCTCTTAATCTTTTCCATCCACCTGTCTACTGCTATTCCCACCTCTTTAAGGATCATCATCCATCAGTCCATTTGTCCACAGTAGACACATGATGAATCTTGGCCCAGTGGCTTGATCGGGCCTGTTTGCATTTTAGATGTTCATTGATTAGTACCTTCACTATGAAGGAGGTTATCCTTATTATTACTGTTTTACCTTTTGTTACTCAATTACTATTCTGTTACCCTGATCCTTAATTTATGATAATGGGCCATACAAATAAAATTGACTTAACTTGACCTGTTTTGACCCTTGAATAAGCTTTGTTTGTATGTAAAATTTCATATTTTATCTTTACTATCAAGAATATATGCACAATTTCTCATTTTATTTAGAACACAGTCACCAAGATGACCATTGGTAACACACTATGCTGTAATGGATTGGAATCCTGTAGAGCCTGTGAGGTCCCCCTGTTCAAGAAGGCACATGCCCAGGCCTGTCTGAAGTTTGCAAATGAGCACCTGGATGATTCAGAGGAGGCTTGGGAGAAAGTGCTGTGGTCAATCCAGCTCTTTGCCACCAACTCCACTTGCCCTGTTTGGAGGAAGAAAAAGCTGACTTGGACCCCAAGAACACCATCCCCACCCTCAAGCGTACCAGGGGAAACATTATGGTTTGGAGCTGTTTCTCTGCTAAGGGGACAGGACGACTACACGAGATCGAGGGGAGGATGAATGTGGCCATGTACCAGGAAATCTTAGGTGAGAACCTCCTTCCTTCAGCTAGGATACTGAAAATGGGTCATGGATGGGTGTTCCAGCATGATAATGCCCCAAAACATACAGCTAAGGTAACAAAGGAGTGGCTCAAGAAGAAGCATGTTAAGGTCATGGAGTGGCCTTGTCAGTCTCCGGACCTTAATCAGATAGAGAATCTGTTGAGGGAGCTGAAGCCTCGAGTTGCCAACCGACAACCTACAAACCTTAAGGATTTGGAGAGGATCTGCATAGAGGAGTGGGCCAAAATCCCTCCTGAGATCTGTGCAAACTTAGTGGCCAACCACAAGAAATGTGTGACAGCTGTGCTTGCCAACATGGGTTTCTCCACCAAGCACTGAGTCATGTTTTACTAGGGGTTGAAATACGTATTTCCCTCAATAAAACACAAATAAATATTTAAAATTCCAATACTGGGATTTTCTATGATTCTTAAGATATCCTGTTTCTCACTCTTAAGACGAACATACCATGAATAGTATAGCCCGTTCATTTCTTTGTAAGGAGGCAAAGTCCCAAAATCAGCAGGGGGTGAAATACTTGTTTTTCTCAGTGTATATGTTCGTGTGTATGTGTGATGTCATATGTATATGATGATATAAAACATTCCTGTAAAATTCTCCAGTTTCCATTACACAGGTTCTTGATATATAAACATAAACTTGACCATCTCAAACACATTTGGAATGAGCAGGATACAAGTTTCAAACCCAAATCATTGTTTTGAAAGAAATCGGTGGATGACGGCCTACCTGTCCATCAGTTGTTTAACGAGGAGGCTCATATGTTCGCTTATAATGAATTCTTATCAGAATACAACATTCCTCTACTCCCCACAACTTTTGGTGTCAAGTGGATTACATTTGTATGGCCTATGATCACGAATTAGTTTTCTTTGGGGCTATTCCATCAAATATCAAAATTCTGATGTCAGCTGCAGCCAGACATATCCATCAAATTGCTTCACCAGAATTATTCATAAAGAATTTTGATCTTTTTTAATATAAAAAATTAATAAATCAACATTTAGAGGATCACAATTTGCAAGTTTGCTTTTGTATGTTTGGAATAATTAAAATATTGGTTGAGACTGAAAAGAAACATGGATTTATTTTTTTCAAATGAGGTTTGAGACCATCTGAAAACATTGCACGTATCATCCAGCTGATTCAGTTACTGAAAGTTACAGGCTGAATGTTGACCTTCTTTGTTCTCACTGTCACCACAGATGAACAACTTGTCTTTTTTGGGACTTTGCCTTTACCAGACCTTTTGGTTTGAGCACTATCTTTTTAAACAGACAATAGATACTCAACTCAACATTTTTGTCTTATGAAATACTTGTCAAAAAAATCAATTTCATTAATCATAGCAAATTTCCATATCCATGTCAGCAAATGTGTTAAACAGCAACCTAGCTTTACGGTCATGTCCTACTTAAAGCCCTACAAAATACTACACAAACTCTAAAGCCATGAAAAATAGTCCCATGTAATGAGATTGATTTTCAATTTATTTAACTTTGTTTATCTATCTTTATCTTTTACATATCATAAGCTGTGAAAGCAATAAGTCGGCAGACCTCACTCAGCAATCGTGCTGAACTTCGGAAATTTTCTTTGTTCCACTCAACTGAAATCAAAAATAGTTCCTTCCATAGGCTATGATAATGCCCTTGACAATCCTGTCCTCGCATGCAAGGGCAAGAATAAGGACATGTCCTTATTAGTTAAATGAAAGAGAAACGATAAAAATAATTTGAATTGGATCACCAGGACATAAATTTGAAAAATAGGAGGCCGTTTTGGCAGTCATCTGAATATCAACTCTAAAGTCAACCCTATGAGCTATCCAGCCACTG
>OMLC01066974.1:0-13330 GCA_900302585.1 Regalecus glesne | reverse complement strand
GAAGAGAGAGAGAGAGAGAGAGAGAGAGAGAGAGAGAGAGATCTGGGTTTGTCTGAGATGGTGATTTCCACTGTTTTAAGCTTCACAGAGAAGACCTGAGAGAAATGAGGATGGCTCAGACACATAATGACGACAGCTTTTGGGTCTGATATGAATTTCCGCCTTACACTATGGTGATTCAAGCCATTTCAGACATCTTATCCACCTGTAGGGTTTTTGTTTTTTTATCTCCTGAAGAGGAGTTAGAATGCTCTACACAAAATACAATCTGCAAGATGGCAGCCCATGGTGTCCTTAATGAGTCATAGGAGAGCATCCTGCCTTAACGTAAGATCAGAAGTGAAGCACGAACACGGTTAACCTAGGGAAACAAGGCATCGCTAAAGGACACTGTCACTACGCTTGTTTGTTCCCTTGTTTGTGACATTTATAGCCATTTCCTCTGCATTGCAAAATGGAGAATCTGTTGCATGTGGTAGTTATGACCCCGTATCTGCAAGCACACATGGTGTTAATAATAGATGTGCTCATTTACTACGGTGCACTACAAATACACATTATTCACTTTGTGTTCCAAAAAGCTTCAGGATGAACTTTAATACTAAACATCAAATATTCATATAATACTATTTTGTACTGCACTAAGAGTAAGAGGCAGAAACATAACTGTACTTGTATGGTCGAGTTAGCCTCTTCTATTTTTTAGAAACTGCACTGCCTCCTCATGCGTGGATGTGCATGGATAAATTGGCAGCATTTCGGGCCTCTGGCAGAGTGAAGTGGGCTCTTCAAAACAGCGGAGGTTTGGTAAAGGGGAACGTGTTGAAGCTCACAAGGGAGATATCGCCTCAGTTGTATGCTTTTCTGTGAATACGCGCCTCCATATAAGGTTCTCGGCAGGATCACAATCTGAATCTGATATCTGCTTTGTTTGCCGAGTTAAGTTTCCAAGTAATCTGACTTGCTAGGCTTCTCAAATAAAAAAACATGTAGGACGTGACACACCGTGCAGTATAAGGCAGAATTTCCAAACATTGTTATTCCAAAGTATATACACACAGCAGCTTTTATTGCAGCTTTTACACACAGTACTTTTATTGCACCCCCCCCCAAAAAAACCTCCATTTGTGTGTCCATAAAGCTATAAGCAATCAGATGCCAACAGAGAAACCAATTTTCAAGGTAGAAAATTTGTCTTAGTCATAAATCTGGCAAAGGAGATTTTATCTGTCTACCATTGGACTGACTATGTTCAAAAGACAAGAGGACAGAGATGCTCTGTGAACATTGGTCATTCTAGCATAGTCCTGTAACGGGCTACATTCCCTCCTATGAGATCAAGTCCTTTTCTGAGGTTCTGCTTCAAAACTCCAAATAGACCAGTCAGGGTACGGATATTTTACATTGTGTTTCCCAATAGCTCTCTCTTCTCCTCTCCTCTTCAGGGCCTAACGTTCTCCATGTTCCATAATTAAGTCCTTGAGCGGGGAGAGAGAAAGAGCAGAGGGAGAGGGAGAGGGAGAGAGGGCAGCTCTGAAGGAGATGAGTTTGATTGATGGTTCTCCTAGTGCAGGACTGAAACCACAGTTCCAGCATTAGGAACAGGGAGGGATATGTTCTTTACCCACAGGGGATGAGGGCTTTTTGATAGGTGTCCAGCTTAAAGTGGAGAGGTGCAGTGAGGTGGTCACAGTGGAACAGCTGCTTTGTGCCACTCGGTCTCTCACCCACTCTATGTTAATGAGCCTGACTGCTGAGTGCAGTTATTTAGCACTGTGCAATTAATCAGACGTTTCCGTGTGGAGAAGAAACCAACGAGACGTTCTGCAGTAATAAGGTGTGATTAAACTCCGAAGGCAAATTATTCATCAACCCTATCTTTCCTATGTGTTGGAATAGTACATGAATAAGAGTTTTGGTTAAGTGTGTGTGTGTGTGTGTGTGTGTGCATATCTGTTTGAGACTATACATCATGTAGAAGTGATAGTAACAAGAAATGTGTTTGAGGTGACACAGTGAGATGTCAATAAGGGCATTAAATGTAGATAAATGCAATTTAGAGGCATCTTGTAATTACATATTGGCGAGTTCTCACAGACTTAGATCCAGCTAGGGGACTTTAGGTGTGATGCGGTGGCTCAGTGGGTAGAGCACACGCCTGGAAGTCAGGCGCTGTGGGCTCGTATTCCGCCATGTAGCTCGGTAAATGTGAGGCATTCATTGTAAAGTGGCTCGAGTGGTTGCTAGACTAGAGGAGCACTATAAAAATGAGTCCTTTTTCCATTTTGGAATTGCTGTGGCTTCAAGCTATTGAAAATATCTACTAACGTCCTTCTTGCTGTGAACATAAAAATGGTTTGGAAATTAAGATGGGGTGGACTGCATTAGGATGTGCAGCCAAAGATTTTCTTTTTTTATCATCAGTTTTTTTTCTTCATCTTTCAACAGGAGGAAGGCTTTCAATTTGTAGTTATTTTCAGGCATGGGGGAATGTTGAGATAACAAGAGCAATGGTAACAATAACTATTATAACTTTATATATTGAGCATTTTTCTAAATCAATCCTTCACACATGAAAAAGAAACAGCACCACACAAGAGAAAGCAACTGCAAGACCAAAGATTAAATCCCGTGTTGTTAGGAGACATGAACCAACGTCCATGTAAGAGCAAACGGTTAGGACCGGAATAGGGACCATTGATAAAACTACGTTTATACTGTTTCACCAAAGTAAAAACAAACTAATGTTTAAGCTACCTCATTGCATAGGAACAACTGATGAAAAACTCTCATTACCAATGATGTAGAACTAACGTGCTTAGAAATCCTGTGTAAATTAAAGAAGACCTGTATGGAGGAGTATTAATTTCAAAAACTGGATGATATAATTTGATGCTTGGAGACCCATTGTAGCTCAGCACTAGAGCATGCACATCAGGAAATGACAAGCCATGCATTGTGGGTTAGATCCCACCACAGGGCATCAGGAAGGGCATCTGGACTCTGTCACTCATGATCCGTCTAAGTCCATGTCCTCACCCACAACATGGAGAGTGATCGTGACATTAACTGACCTTTTTCTATTCATCTGGTCTAATATAATAATAATAATAATAATAATAATAAATTATTATTATTGTCATTGTTCCCTTATCAAGCCCGTAAGGGGAAATTTGAAATTCTCTGCATTTAACCCACCCTATCATATAGGAGCAGTTAGCAGCTACCATGTGGAACTCAGAAAGCAGATAGCGGGTCAATGTCTAGCTCAAGAACACCTCAGCATGCTTTCTGCAGGATCGGGGATGGAACCTATAACCTTCTGATTGCCAGACAACCCCTCTACCCACTGAGTTATGCCGCATCGAGCTGAACCGAGCTATGGTCTCATGGCTCGTAAAGAAAGGATTTTCCAAAAAGTAGTTGCTCCAAAAAAGACTCCTACCCAAGGTTCTAAGATAACCCTCAGTATATTCAGAATAGGAATCAACTTTACTGGCTGAGTGCATCTATGTACACAAGGAATTTGGCTCCATTTCACAGCAGCTTCTAGTGCTTGCAGACACACACAAAAACAGCAAAAAAACAACAAGACACTGGAGGCAAGCATGTATGCACAATGGGTAGGTTGCTGCTATACAGAGTCTTATGTATGGTTGAATAACCAGCAACCTATGCCTACATATTATACAATATTGCTTATTTACTGTACGGCCTATACCATTTACCTTACCACAACTCCACTCCTGCTGGATTGTCTCAAAAAGCTATCAACTCAAGCAAATAACCCCTGACACCTGGCAACCTCTGGGTCAGACATGGACCCTTCCTCCAATCACAAATATTAAGCTGGCATTTAGTTTTCTGGTGACTACATTGCTTGAAAGCCTTGACAGCAGAGGAAAAAGATTGGCACCTAATGTAGGATGGCTAACTGTGTGTTTCGGCAAACACAAGCTGTGCAGCATGTGGGAATCCATCCTAAACCATAGTGTTTACAGTGTATCACGCTGTGGAAATGGGCGGCGGGTTACAGATGGTGACGTCCCACTCCAGACACAGCAGGTGAAAAAAGACCCTGTAATTCAGGCAGCACTTCAAAGTCCAGACAGGAGCAGACATTTGCAAACTTAGATTGCAAGAGAGAGACAATAAACTCCACAATCACTTTTTCCCCATACACACTAGCCAATTATCAGCCTCTGCAATCTGCCACCGGGAAGGAGGGAAAATGTACGTGATGGAGAAATGTAGCCCAGATCAATGGAACTGAGCGCTGCTCCAATTTGAAAATAATAAGGACTTCCTTAATGAAGTCTGAAAAACAGAGCACAATCCAAGTACATCTGCCTTTATGCTCCAAAGTGAAAGGGGGAGAAGGCTTTGCTTGATGTCAAACTCGATTAATATTTCAAGACATTTCGTAGACTTCAAGCTTTAAGAAGCCATGGCCAACCTCAGTTATGTGTGACCGGTAGCCAGTGAACAAGACCCCCAGCCAAAGTGGAAATTTATAAAACGAGGCAAGTGAAGTTAAAATAGAGAGCTCCTGTCCTTGAAATCCTCAACATGTGCTTGAATGTGATTGCGATGCATGCCACTAGACTCTTTGGCACATAAACTCATCATCTAGAGTATATTTTTAAGCTCATCTAATGAAACATAGCCAATGTGATGCATTATTACTGGGGGATATGTCGACGACCTCATGCTATTCAGACAGTTGAGCCGACGGCAGTGCTCTCACACACACAGGGACTAACGGAGTCTTGATAGTATTTGTGCCATCTAATTTGGATTCAAACATATGTTTATTGAAGAGAGTGTCTGCTTGCTGCTTTAAATGGGAAATGGTTTATGGTCTAGGATTCATGCAGGCAGATTGCTGTATCATTGCTGCTCTTATTACAACCTTGCTGACCCTAAAGAAGAAATATGAAAAGACTTTTTTTATGTACGTAGGGGCAATATTTGGCAAATGATGTGCCATAAAGCGCATAGAAAAGTCCCATGTCTTTATGTTCCGGAATTAAGACTATATATCAGACTATGATAATCAGAGAGCGTCAAGGATTAGAGATGCAGGCAGTTGGGGGTTTGTCAGAGTCAAAGTGATAAGCAAGCACCTGTGCCTGACTCATCCCAGCAAGCAGGGAGCTATTGACTGTCTCTAAGGCATGATTTATTCACATAGTGAGGCAATTTAGGATCATTACAGACATAGATAAGTAGATATTACACCACTCTTGCTGAGGAACATGGATAAGGGACTTCCTCATTAAAGAATATGATGATATATTTAATGGTTGAGCATGAGGAAGACTTCGAGCATCGCTTCTGTTCTCCACACTTTTCCCATCGAGATGATCTACAAGGGGATCATAGAAAAATAAGATGCTGGATGTGTGTGTGTATGTGTTTACTCAAAGAGAAGGCTGCTCTTACCTCTCTCGGTGTCATAAAGGTAGACAAATCTCTCCCACTTGTAGTGGTCCAGGAGACTGAGGACAGCTCCTCGTAAACCAGGCCTCATCTGGATGACAAACTGTACATCAGCGTCGGTAGGGAAACTAGGCGTGATGAAAGAGGTGTGCAGCGCCCCACAGAAGGAGGTCAGCGTGTTCATAGACTTCTTGTCATAGAAGCCAAAGATGGCATAAACTCCTCGGGAGAACTGGGAGCAGACTGGCAAAAGAGACAGAAGGCAGGCTCGGGTCAGGGGCCGACACGGCAACATACTTTCACTCAGGGTCAGCTTTCCTTTCATGTCAAATCTGCAAACAAACACACTCACTGAAGTCATTCCATCAGTAGACTGTCAAATAAAGAAACTGGTTATAATTTGACCATTAATAACCCCACTGTACGCACCATTGGATAGTTTATATCTGAGACCATTCATGGAGGGTTGAGAGGTGATAGAATTTATGGTGGAATTAATCTTCCTAGTGAAACAGAGGTGATGTGAATAAATGGATGCCCTGTGGGAGGCTTTCTCCCAATGCCATTGCTGTGCTGGTGCCCTTCACTTTTCCTTGGACTAAATGCAAACTGCTTGGGTAATCAAGTAGAAATAATGGGGAAATCAGTGTAGTGGCCACATCTCTTAGTGGACCAATACCCTGGAACACAAGCATGTAAATGTGGAAGTGCTGGCCTGTGCTGCACTATAAATGATTTATAACAAGCTTTATCTACTGCCATCTGTGGGCCTATAGAGATTAGCATTGGCTGTAAACACTCCAAGTGCATCAGACACTTGGTCTAACAAGGTGCGAGTCTTTTATTTTATTTGTACATCATAAATTATTTAACAACACAAAGCTGGAACGTATAAAGGATTTAACCTCGCTCTACCTTGAGCTTGTCCAGGTGTTAGCAATAAACAAGCTAAAGGTTACTGCACCTAATACAGCTGCATAGCTCCGTATGAACATCTGGCTATGTGCTCCACACAATGTTTCACCATTCACTTCAAGGTTTCATACCGTTACAATTGGTCTAACGCAAAGTTTAATGAAAGATATTATTTTCTAAAAGTAAACAAAAGACAGAGCAATTATACCAAGGAACTCTCAACCTGTAATGGGGATCCCTGGGTCATATTTCCGGATGGAAAAACACAACACTGGCTTCGCAGAAATCTGTAGTAAATGGTCTTCAGAGCACATTGATAAAAACAACAAGACAGCTTATATTTTGGACATGCATTCAAATATTTTCCCAATTCCGTAATGTATTATTCGATGCTATATGTTACTTAACACTATTAAATCCTGTTCATTTCTACCTGCCCATCAGGACAAGCATTCCCTCACACATCCACATGCTCAATTCAGCCTGTATTCCTCCCATCATCTTATTATTCCTCCATCCTCTCCTCAGTGGCCTTCTGCTTTGTTCTCTGTGCACATCAAATGAATTGGTAAGTGTCAAGAGGCAGGGGGCAATGCCGGTGTTATGACAATGCTAGCACAGGTAGAGTACACCATATGCAGGGTGATGATAAAAACACTGGCGAAACGCCACCGTGGCGTACTGTTTCATGTTGTAAGTGAATGATTTTGACTTTATTTTCCAGACCTTAAATTGAATGGTTTGTTCTCCCCCTTTCATTTCGAGGAGGTGCTGGAGACAAGGATTGGGACGTGAGTGGGGGAGGAGGGAGGGGGTGACAGAGCTGATGATTTCCTATTCAGAGTTGGATTCACTGTGCAACGCATACACTATTTTTCAGCACATGCTATGCAGACCAACTGACAGCTCATTGATGTTCGTCAAATAATAGAGTTGCCTTTCTTGTCTTTGCTGGCGGACAATATTTATCTCGCGTTATCAATTGAAAACAGGAAAGGCCATAAATGAAATGCTGTCGAGCTCATTCCGAGCAATCCTCTGTTCATGATGGCGGCAATAGCTTTTCTCTCTCAAGGTTAAATAGACAGCCTCTTCTTCTATAGGACTGATGAAATCTTGCATTCAGGCTCGTGGAGCAACACACACTGGTGAGCTAAATCCATCTGATCATGGCCACCGATGGAAATGCACACATTTATTTTACAGCAGAGTAGAAGACAGAGCCATCAAGTTTTTTTTTACATATATTGCAGGTTTTGTGCACCTGTCCAGAATGTTGATACAGGCCTTTACTGTATGATTAATATCTCAGGAAAACCCACTCAGCACTTTACCTCTTTGCCTTCTCCGAGTGCCCACTTCTACACCTTCCCTCCTCATATAATTAACACCCTGACCAAAGGCTAGCCTGATTGTCAGCCATCAGTGACATGAGAGGTTGAGTTGGTATCTCTCTCTCTCTCTCTCTCTCTCTCTCTCTCTGTGCATCACCATTTCAGTTTCTCCTCTGTTCTCAGCACCTTGTTAAGTTTAATGAGTGGATGCTGGATTCCCAGTGGCCCCTGCTCTCTGACATGTTTTTCAGAAACACGAGGTTCAACAATGCTGAAAGTCTCTGCCACAGGCAGCAGCCGAGGAATCTTCTCTCAGTATTTCACACAGCCCACTGATGTGAGGGCGAACCTGTGCATTCACTGTGGACCGCAGTGCCCAGCCTACAAAGTGAATTCTTAAAGCTGTGCTGCTGAGGGGAATGGAGACGAGACATGTACAACCGGATGGCTCTTCCTCTAAGTAGCTGTGTCCTTGCCTGAGAAGGCAGCAAACCACAGGCAGTCAGAAAATCAATCCTAATTCATATGACTGTGTGCTGCAATGAGGGAGCTAGGTCTTGAGAAGGACTCCTTTACGATGTGAATTTCGTGTGCCATTTGTCGATGGACTGTTGACTGTGGCGTTGATATGGATTTGAGAAAATTGGAAATCTCGAGGGCCGAAGGCATCAGAAAAATGACTTGGATCATGTAAGGACAATGTCTCCCGTTGTCTAGCTCAATACGAACAACCTGCCCATGTGTGTGCTCTGTGCAGCGGCTTGGCAAGTGCTGCCTCAACCCAGCCCCTTCGACAACAGAGATGAGAGCAGCAGGCTTTGTGCAGCCCTTCCTTGAAGAGGACCATGCTCGTAGCAAGACAGGCCATGTTCCCTGGTGAAATATTTGGGGAGGGTCAACAGCATGTGGGGAGATACCTGTCCAAACTTCACATGTATAAGAAAAAAAGCACAGAAACACAGCATGTTCTCTTAAAACGCCAAGATTTCCAGAGCAGTCGACTAAAGGGACAGCACCAAACAGAAGCCCCTGTTACTCCTTTCCACAGGATGTGAACCGCATTTGACCAACTTAAATACCACACACACACACACGTCACAGACGAGATGTTGATATGCACTCAGTGGCCACTTTATTGGGCACATCCTCTTGTTAATGGAAATACACAAACAGCAGAGGCTGTTACTCAATATGTGATGCATGTGGACGTGGTCAGGAAAGGGAAGCAAAGCCACTTCACCTGGTCATTGTGTTCTTACAATGAAAGTTGTCTCCTGCATTTAAGCCATCCTGTTGTTTAGGAGCAGTGAGGCGCTGTAGCGCCTGGGGAGTAGTTAGGGATTCAATGACTTGCTCAAGGACACCTCAACGTGCTTTTTGAAGGAGCCGAGAATTGAACCAGCAGCCTTTCGATTACTAGACAACCCTCTCTACCTTCTATGACAACTAGTCAATGGCAAATTTGCACATGAAACAATTGTTGGTCTCCGTCGTAATGTACCTGTAGTATTTATAAGGGTGGGATGGCTGCAGTCAGGTTAGACTGAAGATGTCACCTGGATGAGTGATGAAAGTTTTCTCTTCGTGAACGTTGTGTCTAGATGAACTGATTCACTTTCTTGTGATTTGCTCACCTGGATTATTGAGCATCCATAAAGACATTTCATCCAAATATCTTCCTCCAAGAGGCTGACATTGAACAGCCCAGAGCATGTTATAACTATTAAGGGTTAGGGGATCTTCCCATGTCATAAACTTTCTCGGCTGCTTTTATTTTGCTACGATAAATGTTTATGGAATATCATGAATTATTTCTTCGCCAGGGACTTGTCAAATGTTGTTGAGGACGTGCACCGGCACTTAAATTAATAAATGTGAAGCGGTTAGTGAGAAGTTTGTGAGACAAATAGGCTGCACCTGAGGTCCATTCCAGTTTCAATCAGCCCCAGCTGCAGGCAGGGGAGCAGGACTAGAGCAGAGGCCTACACGTGGGTATGGAAGGTGCTCAGCTGCTACCTTTCAGCTGTAAATTGGAAAACGGTAAACGACTTATTGTTAGACAATGTGTGTTCACTGATAAGAGGTTCTCCTCAATGCACATGTCCGTGAATGCACACAATGCAAAACAAAAGCTTTTCTTTTCACCGGGAAGAGAGAAAATAACCAAGTTTCATTCAGTTGAATCTTGGGAACGGATCAAACCTGGAGTTGAATGAGTGCGTGTATTTTGTTGAGGGGGGACATTATTGTTTTATCATCTGCAAGATCTGTTTGTTTCAAAGACTTGCTGTTCTAGTTTTAAATTCACTTATAACAAGCAGACTCGAGAGTTTGCGCACTTACAGAAACAAACGTGCCCATGCAACGCCGTGAGCTAATGTGAGATACCAGCCAGAGACCTGAAACACATGGAGATGTTGCCAACCACAGCCCTGCCTATCTGGATATAAAAATCACTGCAGGATTCAAAATAGTTTTTATGTAAGTCATGTCAAAAATGACCTGATCATCATGCTGCTGGTAGGGTTTGGTTAGTATCTAAAACATCTTTAAGGAAATTTAAAGAATTAAAAAATAGTCTGGATACACATCAACAAGAGTTTAGTTGTATTCCTGTTGATTCTTGATCTGCCCTTATGAATACTTTATTGACTCAAATGATTTCATTGCTGTATGAGATTTAAATTAATTGAATAATGTTTTAGTCTGTTTACTCTCATTTAGGAGTCTTGCATCTTGAACACTGATGAATAAGACGGAGAGTATGGGTTAAATTATACCAGGCCTTCATCCATCAAAGTCAAATTCAGATGTCTTTATTTTGAACATAATTTGATAAAAGAATTCTCAATCAAGAATTCATCAAATATCACACCTTAATAAAAGGAACAGGAGGAAGTTACTTATAATTTCCTGCCTCCTCTCCAGCTCTCAATTAGTAAACCTAAATAATTAACTTAGTTTTTGTTCATCAGAGTATGTCGTTGTCAATATGTCTTAGAAATAAAACAATGAGAGAACAAAAAACATATTAAAGAAACAATAATAATGGTGGTTTCAAATGATAAACATTTAACAAGAGATTAGTTTTCTTCCTATTGTACCCTGCCCTTATAAATACTTTACTGACTGCCAAAATTTAATTGCTGTGAGATTTAACAGAACACATTCAATTATGTTTCACTGTGTTCATTTTCATTTGGGCGGCAGCATAGTTCAGGAGATAAGGAAGTCATCTAGTAATCAGCAGATTGGTGGTTTGATCCCCAAGGAAGAGAGCTTGTCAATGTGTCCTTGAGCTAGACACTTAACCCCTGACTGCTCAAACCCTGGCATAGAATGAGGGTCTGGCCAGGGTGTCCCCCCACCCTGACATAGCACAGTGGGTAGAGTGGTCACCTGGTGATTGGAAAGTTGCAAGTTTGATCCCCAGTCCTGCAGAAAGCATGTTGAGGTGTCCTTGAGCAGGACACTAAACCCCTAACTGCTCCCTGAGCGCCGTATGTTGGAAGCTCACTGCTCCTATACAATAGGATGGGTTAAAATACAGAGAATTCCAAATTTCCCCTTGTGAGACTTATAAGGGAATCTATTGTCATTATTCTTTTGCTCAATGAGTGCTGGGATAGGCTCCAGCAGGACTCTGTGATCTGACTTCAAAATAACAGTTGATGGTGGATGGAGGACTTTCATTTAGGTTTATCCTACCTGGAACACTGTCAACTAGGATTGAGAGTGTGGGTTAAGTTACGCTAGACCTAAAAATGGTTAATTTGTATTATTTTCATCATTTGATTATTTTTTCTGTCAGTGAGCAATGATGTGCAATGACCACTTTGCTCCTTTGGAAGGTGGGGGGAAAGATGATGCTGAAATCTTAGCTGTTATCTGTCTCCTGGTAATGTGAACACTTCAAAGGTTGGCTGCATCGCGGCTGTCATCGCTACTCGCCAACTGACTTGTCACTCTTGGTAATAGCAGTATCCGTTTGTTTATTAAGATTATTCAGTAATGTCTGATGTGCATGAAGCTCAGCCATAATTGGCTCCTGTTGTGAGTGAAAACTGAGTTTATGCACATTACAGTATTTTTATGTTGTTGTTTTTCTTGTCATCATGTGTTAATTGAGATTCCACAAACCATTTCTGGTTGACTTGGGATAGTACAAGCTGAGCATGTTGACAACTATAGAAACATACATAGACATTCTGTATGATATGATATGATTAGTGTATGTTTGGTGGGGGGGGCATAGCTCAGTGGGTAGAGCGGTCGTTTGGCGATCGGAAGGTTGCAGGTTTGATCCTCAGTCCTGCAGAAAGCATGTTGAGGTGTCCTTGAGTAAGACACTGAACTCCTAATGGCTTCCTGAGCACCACATGGTAGCTGCTCACTGCTCCTATACTGTAGGATGGGTCAAATGCAGACAATTGCCCATTTCCCCTTGTGGGGCTGATCAGAGAATATTCTTCTTCTATTACAGAGAGCTCCATTTTTTCTGTCATGATTCGTCCCCATGTAGTTGGGGGTGGACCCAGACATAGGTGTATTACAGACAAAACCGAAAAAAGAAAAAAAATGAATTGACCCTCACTTGGTATGAATTGATTTGTGTATCTATCGAGCTAGCTACCTACCTAGACAGCTGGGAAATGAAAGCCACTTTTATCTGGCCGTGAATGAAGTTAATCGAGAGCTAAGTGTAAATGATGTAACTAAATGGGGTATTGCAAAATTACACGTGTCTGCATTATGGTTTGTGTTGTTTCATTGTATCTGTTGTTGGGCAAATGTAGACATAGAAAAGGGCACATCAGGACTGTAGCCTGAGTAAGCATCCGTCCTCAGGGGTATTGTTACATGTTGGCTGGAATCCCCTCTCCACAGATGATTGTAACATGGGAACGGGTTCCTCCGGTGGCTTTAGCCCCTGCAGATAGTAATTAAACTGAAATAGTCGGGGCCAAATTGACAGCTATTCCAAACACATTCTTCTCCAAATTGGATTAGCCTCAATCTGAGAGTGACTGGTGTGTACGACCCACATGTTAAGGCAACATGACAGAGGCAAATTAGCAGCACTGAGACAGACAGTGCCCGTGGCTATTGGGGTGTTGTGTGGAAGAATGCACTCTAAAATTTAGCTGTGCCGCAGCAGAGATGCTGCTAACACTCCACCTACACACACTTTGCATACTGAAAAAACAACAGCCTCAGACCACTTTGATGAGAGGCAGGGGAGTAAGATGTTGTCTGTGAAGATGTCATTTCTTAAAGAGAGTGAATTTTAAGAAGCTGTAATCTCTGCAGCAGAAAACTAAAATGTGGAACTGATTGTAAGTAACCTCGCTCCAAGAAGCCACATCTGAAGTAGTGATAGGTGGTGCTTGTTAGGAAGTAGACAGTCAATGGTTTTGTGTGTAGCATACCAGCAGCCATGGTATTCTGCTGCATGAAATCTGCAAGGATTCAGTTAGCCTACTCACGGCACGTGTTTTGACCGTGAAATACAATGTGAAAATTCTCCTTGTAACTTAACTTGCAATCTTTGTAATATAACATGCTCATCCCAACCCCTCCACAAATCAGCACCTTTTCCCTGTTACTGGGGTGTGTCAGACACAAATGGTTGCAGGGAG
>OMLC01066972.1:0-13115 GCA_900302585.1 Regalecus glesne | reverse complement strand
ATTACGATTATTAACCACATCAATGTGCGTGCCCTTAATTCACGTCTGTTCGAGCAACTTTGTGAGGAGATGGACGCGGAGTACAAACACCTTCTCTTACACACTGAGGTAAGGTGGCTATCTAAAGGCAGATCATTGGCAAGGGTGTTTGAATTACGAGAGCCTCTGCAGTTTTTTTACAGAAAAAAGTCAGCACTGGCAGCACATTTCAATGACGAGGAATGGGTCACAAAGGAATGGGAGCATATTCAACCTGCTCGATGAACTTAGTCTGTCACTTCAGGGGAAATTGACAACTGTCTTCAAGTTGACATAAAGTAGCTGCATTCAAAGACTAACTGGAATTGTGGGCCTGGCGAGTAAACCGAGGGTTATTTGACATGTTTCAAACGTTGTCTGGGATTTTGGAAGAGACTGAGCCTGATCCATCATTCTCCCAGCTGGTGCACGATCACCTGTCTTTTCTTTTAAGAGTTTGAGTGGTACTTCTCGACCACAAAAGATCCACGTACTGCGAAAGAAGGTATTTGTGAACAAACCTGGTGAATCGAGCCTGTCAGTGCTAAAAGGAGATCAACTGCTGGACATAGCAAATGACGGTGGCCTTAAATGTATGTTACAGACAACAACTGTGACAGTGTTCTGGATTAAAATCAAGGCAGAATATCCCGAGATTGCTCAAAAAGCATTGAAAACTCTGCTTCAATTTCCAACCTCCTATCTTTGTGAAGCGGGATTTTCTGAAGTGACCGCAACCAAAACAAAACTACGGAGTAGACTGGATGTACGGAACACACTTCGGGTGTCATTGTCTCCCAATAACCCTAGATGGGAACGGCTCATAGCATAGCAACAAGCTCAGGGCTCCCACCAATTCTCATTTTTATTATTTGATTGACTTGTTCACCTTTTTATATTGAAATGATCAGTATTTCTCCTACGTTGAATGCACTGATTGTAAGTCGCTATATTTCAAAATAAACCTCATCAGCGCAGTCACTTGAGTCGAGTTTTTTATTATAAATATTTCTTATTAGAAATTATTTTCGTTCTAGAATAAATAATTTCATTTATAGATTAAAAATGTATTCAAAAAGGTTGTTTATTGTCTGTTGATGTTTGCATTTGACGTAAGACCACCGCGGATGATTTATTATTCAAATACAGTCCGGACGGTTGCGTCATTAACGATTATTGAGCAAATGTAGGCCGGAGCACATGTAGGCCGGAGCACATGAAGGGCAGAGACATGAAGGGCAGGGCCATGAAGGGCAGAGACATGAAGGGCGGAGCACATGAAGGGCGGAGCACACGAAGGGCGGAGCACACAAAGGGTGGAGCACATGAATATAGTGTCTTAGATGAAACCGGTCCGTGGCGCAAAAAAAGGTTGGGGACCGCTGTTGTAAGGGACCGGTTGGAGCAGGGTTGTAAGGTGTTAAAAGCACTGGAGAAATCAAACGCCATGATCCTCACAGTGCTCCCAGGCTTCTCCAAGTGAGACAGAGCTCGGTGTTGGAGGAAGATGACAGCATAATCCACTCCAATGCCAGGTCGATAGGCAAACTGAAGTGGGTCCATCACTGGGCTCACCAGGGGGATGGAGATGACCAAGGACCTGCCGCTCGAGGGTCTTCATTGTACAAGTTGGTTCCTCATCTGGAGTGTTATGAGGGACAGGTTGGAGCAGGGTTATATGCTGGAGGGTATGGATAGAGTTTGAAGGATTGGGATGGTGAGATGAGCAGAGGGGGCTGACTAAGCTGATCATTATAGAAGGGCAGGTAGGAGTAGGGTGATGCAATGGACATGCAGATGAGGGTAATTCCAAGATTGAGGACTGGGTCGGGGGAGGGAGGGGGGTTTAGTCAAATCTATTGAAGAATAGATTCAGATCATTCAACCACTTTTGGTCCCCCATAGCCTGGGACTTTGACTCTTTGTGGCCAGAGGTGGCATTCAGGCCTCTCCAAACTCCTCTAATGTTTTTTTGCTGCAGTTGTTCCTCCACCTTCCTCTTGTAGCGATTCTTGCCTTCTCTGATCTTTCTCCTCAGCTCCTTCTGCAGAGCCCTTAGCTCATTCTTATGTCCTGACCTAAAGGCTTTATATCATGATTAATCCATGGTTTGTTATTTGAAAAACACCATACAGTCCTGGTGGGTACAATGTTTTCCACACAAAAAATAATATAATCTGTAATACAATCAATAAGGCTATCGATGTCCTCCCCATGGCCACCATATAGTTTCCCCAAACAGTTGTCTCTAAACAGTCCTTCAGAGCATCGTTAGTCTTGTTGGACTATCTCATCACCATGCGGGACACAGCTGGTTGCCTGTGTACGAGAGGCTTCTACATAGGTAGGAGGTGAACCAGGTGATGAGGTATTAGCCTGCTTGGCATTGACATACAATAAGTCCAATAATTTATTGTCTCTGTTGGTACACGTGACATATTGATCTAGAGTGGATAGAATGGAGGGCGGGGGAGCATAATTAAAGTCCCCGTAGATAAGAACAAGGGGCTGTGGATGTTGTGCCTGTAGTCTGCCTGTAACAGAGAGGAACAGATAACCAGGTGTCTCCACATTAATGGAAGGTGAAATGTATGCCGCTATCACGATAACATGCGAGAATTCCCGCTGCAGGTAATATGGTCTCATGCCAATTGCTAATATTTCAATGTCCTTGCTGATTAGCTGCTCATTGATAGTGATGTACTCAGAGTTACACCATCTATTGTTCACAAACATATCAAACAGAAATAAAAGAAGACTGGAAGGTGACGTGTATCATCTTGTGAATGTGACATGAGTATAATACTTGCAAGCTTTATCTAAGTGTGACAATACTGTAAGATTTTTTTGTCTCGATCCTCATTTAAATAATTCCCACAAAAATGTGGGAGCTTCTGTTATCCTCTTTCTAAATTTTGTTTTTAAATTGTGCACATACAACATCCATTGAAGGTCTGCCTGACTTGAGAGTCCTCCTCTGTTGCTCTACCTGAGGTTTCTCCCTAATCTCACTGTTGAAGGTTTTTTAAGGAGTTGTTCCTCATCTGATGTGAAGCTCTAAGGAGAGGATGTTTTGTTACTATAAAGCTACTATTCCAAGTCCCTCACGGATGACTGACTGAACTTCTCACTTTGTCTTTAAGGGAAATGCTATGCATCTTCCAAAGAAAACCCATTCCAACTGCTTGTATATGTGTTCTTATTCTTTGGGTCACGACCCAACTTTCATGACCATAGGCGAGATTAGGAACAAACATTGACTGGTAGATTGAGAGCTTAGACCTCTGCCTCAGCTCACTCTTGGTAACAGCAGTTTGGTAAAGTGAGCACAATACTGCTCCAGCAGCTCCAATTCTCTGGTCCAACTTCCCCTAACTCCTGAACAAGACCCAAGATATTTGAACTCCCTGACTTGGGGTAGGGACTCATTCCCTACTCGCAATGGGCAATCCTACAGGTTCCTGCTTACAACCATGGTCTCAGATTTAGTACGTATGTATTTAGTATGCATGCAGGTATGTATGCATTTATGTATGTATGTATGTATGTATGTATGTATGTATGTATGTATGTATGTATGTATGTATGTATGTATGTATGTATGTATGTATGTATCATTGTATGTATCATTGTATATACATATGTATCCACCCACAAAGCAGCTCGATACATATATGTATACAATTAAATTTGTTCTTTGCACTAACCCATCCTGCGGTATAGCAGCAGTGGGCAGCTACAGCACCTAGATAATTGAAATGCATAGATTAAGAAATCAAAGTCCCTAGTGCATCAAACCTATCAAGTTCAAACCTATCAAGTCCTAAATGTTCATTAACATGCACTGTTCCTGCAAAATAACATGTTTTTTATTTATCATTTTGGAAGCTGCTAAAAATAGCTTCTTATGATACATCTCTTTACATGTGTGTTCCTGTTGACAAAGCAGTGAAGGTAGTCTGTATGAAATTATAAGACATACTCCCCCTTAGCAATAGAACCACCCTGCCCAAAATAGCATGCGTTAAATACAGAGGACATATTTCATTGTAAGAATACAATGACCAAATAAAGAGACTTTCTTTTTCATTTCATTTCCTTACCACTGACCAAGCTTGTGTGCTGCGGAAGTATTGTCTAGTCCATGTACTTCACATACAGGGGGCAGTACTATAGGAAGAGACATGGGTGTGGTATGAGTTCCCCAGTGTCCTCTATAAGGCCCAACTTGTATATTAAGGAAGTGGGGAAGAGGGCTCTATGACGTATCTAGGGACACCACCTTGCCATTAGTTCATATTTGTCGATGACAATAGCGTTCAAATTAAATCTTAGGATGTACCAAATTTCTCCGACCACATTAACTCTGGACATCCATATCAGCAAGGATGTGAAAAATGACAGGTTCATCTCATTAGACTAAAATTGCAATTTGCAATGGGGGATATTTTATCATTGATTTTTTTACCATAAATCTACAACTACTGATCAGTAATTAAGGTTTGACAACCACTGGAGTACTAACTGGGAGTTATCAAGACTCTGTACCATGACAAGGTCCTCACTGACAGCTGCTGGGGAGGGGGAGAAATTCCCCATTAAACAGGCACTGGTTAAGTCTGGTTGCTTGTTCCTAAGGACCTTGATTAGAAGATGATACACATTTGAGTCTACTGATCAAGGTCCTTAGCAAACAAAATTTATTGACTAATAGAATCAGGTGTGGAAGTACTTGGTTGGAACAAAGACCTGCACCCACAGTGGCTTTTTCGGGAGCACTTTGGCCACCCCTGCCCTAACAGCTTCCTGGGTGCCACATGGTGGTTGCTCACTGCTCCTTTACAAGAGGATGGGTTACCTGCAGATAATTGCCAATTTCCCCTTGTAGGAATGATAAGGGGACAATTTAATGTTTTTAGTCTTTTGACTCGGCATTGGTCAAAGCAGGGAAGATGCCAAACAGTGCACAAGCTCATCAAAGAGAGAAGGACAAAAGCTGGCTAAGTGTAAACCATAGGAGATTCCTAATGTGACAGGAGTTTCAGAGCAGTTAAGACGTGTATTTTCCTACCATCGCATCTCAATGATTTCAAACATCAAAATACACTGTGGCTAAAATTGTTCTACCCCAAGTAAAAAGTCCCCTGGCGCACACAGAGCAATATCGTGAAAGCCGTTAAGTGTCAGGACAATTACCATGACTTGTAAATCAAGAACATCACACAGAAGCTGACCAGGGGGATGGCACCATTCAGAAGGGCTAACACATAATCCCAAGACTATAGTCCATACCCATCAATCGGCCAGTGGCCACTCTTTCAAAGATGAAGATGTGCACATCCTTGATAGGGAGGATGGCTGGTTGGAATGGCAAGCCAAAGAGGCCATCTATGTGAAGAGGGACTGACCATACCATGATTCAAGGAGTGGGTCTAAGAGTAAATCTATAACCATCTTACAATGCTGTGACTGCTACTATTCTCCAATACTATGTAAATAGCACACATGACTATTGAAACTAGTTTATTAGTCATGCCAATTTGCATATGAAACCAATCATTGGTTTCGGTCATTATGCAGCTCTGCTGTTTATAAGGTTGGGGGATATCTGCAGTCAGATGAGACTGAAGAAGTTACTTAGATGAGTGATGAAACATTTCTCCTACAAAACTTTGTGTGCAGATCAACCGATTCAATGTTTTGCAATTTTAGAATATGATTTACATGTCACAGTCCATGTAGGTGAAGAAACTGGTAAATAAGTTGACAAAATTTTGTTCAGTTAAGGCAAAGTCATTGATCTTTAACAAGTGATACCTGTAAAGTAAAGTGATCATATGTATTGGGAGGATAAGATATGCGTATTGATGACTGTGCTCACTCCTGCAGTGACCAAACTCCACTGAGAGTTATAATTCAATATCATGTGTGCCTGCCACCGGAACATGTGATGTGCAGTGGAATAATTTGTCGCCTTAGGCCTCTCAGTGTTCAAAACGACTTTACATAGGAGATAAGAGAGGAAGGAATGCAATTCTTACATCAGTTAACTCTTAACTCACTAGAGCTGCAAGTACCACAAATTTTACGGGACAATAATAAATAGGATGCGAGGTTAAAGAGGCTGAATACCCCCAAATTACACCCAAAGGTATATTTCATCCATGACCCTGACCATCTTCAAGCGCAGATTAAAAACTAATCTCTTCCGCCTGTACCTTTCCTCCTCTCCATCCAGTCCTAGCTCTATCTCTTAGTTTTAGCCCTAATCCTTTTCTTGATTTTGATGTACTTGGTTTAGGCACATCAAATCTTGTTAGTTTATTTTAGGTTTATGTTTCTTAGTTGATGTTGAGCCGGAGTTTCATGATGGGACTAGCATTGTTATCTAGGTTCCAGTATTGCTCCATTATCCTTTGTACCTTGACCCTATGCACTTGTACGTCACTCTGGATAAGAGTATCTGCTAAATGCCTGTAATGTAATGTAATTTCAGGCAGAATATCTGCTCAAATCAGGGGCATAGTGGATATGACACTAGTGTCAAACATTATGCTGGCATCAGGAGTCATTATCCTATAAGCAGACTCACCAGGTGAGGACACTTATCCGTCAGAGTGACAATTTATCAAGGATTTACAAGCAGTAAGTGCAGCAGCGCACACATGGGCATCAATTGTACCTTACCAACATATACAATACTATCATAGGTTCCACCTCACATTACATTACATTACAGGCATTTGGCAGAAGCTCTTATCCAGAGCGGCGTACACAGGTGAGCAGTTAGGGGTTCATTGTCTTGCTCAAGAACAACTCAACATGCTATATGCAGGACTGGGGATCGATCTTGTAACCCTCCGATTGCCAGACGACCACTCTACCCACTGAGCTATGCCGCCCCTACACAAAGGGGAATTTTGAGGCAATGGCTCCTTATCTCCTTAAGGACAGGATGTTGTGTTATTGTAAAGCCCTATGCACTTGTTGTATGCCGCTCTGGATAAGAGCGTCTGCTAAATGCCTGTAATGTAATGTCATGTAAAGACAAGCGACAAGTTTGTTTAAAGGTCTCTTTTACATGTCACGATTAATTCTCATGTTTTGGGGTAGGCACGGACTTGGATGGAGCTTGGGGGATTAAGGCCAGATTTCCTTCCTGACGCCCTGCAGTAGATTCATACCCACTGCCACTGGCTCATCACTTCCCATGGCAGGTGCACTTTACTCACTGAGTTACCACAGCCCCATCAAAGGCACATTTGTAATTTGTGATAGTGGGCTATACAAATAAAAATGACTGAGCTAGTAGAAGCAGTATTAGTAATATTTAGGTGGATGAAGTGTGTGACACATTTTTTCATGTGCCCATTGAGTCCATAGGCCTCCTAATCAATATGGTATAGCGTCCCAGTTTACTTCTTATGCCATGCTGGGACAAATTTGTTCAAAGCAAGTTATCATCATTCTTCAGCTGCTCAATCTGTTGACCAAAGAGATCATTGTCCATCTGGAATCTTTTTACTTATTTGTAACTCTATTGTAGCCTTTAGTTACTCTGACACAGCTCCCAGATGTAGTTAGCAAGTTATGTAATTAGTGCCTCATTTGGTGGCTACTATCCTGCTCAAGCAGAAAGCACTTTATTTGCCTCCAATTTACCAGCAGAGATAAAATAGCATTCTCTAATCTCTAGTTAATGTTGAGGTCAAACACTGCACAGCCCTAAATCCTGCCACTCTGTTCCCAACTGCTAAAGATGGTTAGCCCCATGACTGTCTGGCCACAATAGCATAACTGTGTCGCGTGGTTTTACAGGAAATATTAATTAACGCCATAGCTCAGGGGTGGCATAGCTCAGTGGGTAGAGCGGTCGCCTGGCGATCATAAGATTGCAGGTTCGATCCTCAGTCCTGCAGAAATGTGTTGTATATTGAGGTGTCCTTGAGCAAGACACTTAACCCGGAACTGTTCCCCGAGCCCCATGTGGTGGCAGCTTACTACTCTCATACAATAGGATGGGTTAAATGCAGAGAATTTCAAATTCCTCCTCACAGGTCTGATAAGGGAATCTAAAATCTAACTCTGAGTCTTTAAGGTGTATTGATAGATCTGCTAGAAAAAAATATCCAGCTGCAGGGGAAATTAAGTTGGTTATGAATTAATGGATGGTTGTGTCATCATTGAAAGGGCACAACTCTCAGGCCATCTCTCTGAACAAGCTTCTGAACGGTTTGCTTTAAAGTGAACTTGCAGAATAGCAGATGGGAAAATATTGACTGTGTACACTTGATAGCTAATATGCATTTGGAGTTGTCTATAATTTTGGCACACTGTGGAGACTGTGGAGGTTTTAAACATCTACAAGGATGCCAGAAGGCATACTTTAGTCTATATTGCTTGGATGAACGCTATAACATTTATGGGTGTTTATAGGTATTTATAGGAAATGTATAGGAGTTTCATAAAATATCTTCTTCACATAAATCAAGAGGTTTATTTTTGTCTTCTCCCTTGTTGACTGTTAGTTGATGAGTACAGGACGGACAAATAGATACCCTATAATTGCCCCTTCCAGGGAGCACATCTGAAAGGAAATGATTGATGAAATATTTTTTTATATGCCACATGAACAAGGCTAGTGAAAGTTGTTCTCTGTATTTAACTCATCCTACTGTATTGGAGCAGTGAGCAGAGCTCACTGTGCAGCACCCAGGGAGCCGTTAGACTTTCAGTGCCTTACACAAGGACACCTCTACATGCTTTCTGCAGAGGCCACCAATCTCTGATTACTAGATAACCGCCCTGCTTACTGAGCTTTGCTGCCCCAAGACCTCCTAATACTAAGCATGATTCAGCAGTTCTGTGGGAGCAAGGTATCAAGGAAGGGTGCTTCGTAAGAGGGTGCACACTTGCAAAGCTGACTTCATGTCTACTGTGAGCATAAGTATTATTGAAGTGTGACAACATTGGATGAGATTTTTGTCTTGCTCCTCCTCTATTGTCAGAGTGGAATATAAATAATTGCCAAAACAAAAAACCTCACGATATACATATTCTTTACATTTATTTCCATATGTACCTTCTCCCCTCCAATCAGGAAGAGGTCCACGGCTGCTAAGTTGATACAGAGTTTCTCACAAAGGTCCAATAGCAGATCTCTGATAGAAACCCCGGCCCTCAGTGGCACCGAGCAACAGGAACCATCTGGCAGGCTTATGTTACACTGCCTCAGGGCAGCACTACCACCACGATCTGCCGACCCTGAGCACATGCTACGGGCGAGGTCACCCTAAAAAATAAAAGAAATTGAGAAATTGATAGACAATAATGAGGAGGAAAGCTGATCAGTTTGACTTTTAATGTAAACTCTGCTGTCTCTTCAGAATTAAAACAGCAGAAGTCAGTTTGGTAATAAAGGTAAGAAGAATCTCTGACTCCAGGGTTTGGTCAGAAATCTTCCCAGACTTACCTCATTCTTCCCCGATGCTGATGTCCCCAGCTCCAAACTGGCTCCAGAAGACAGCGAGCCCTGAGATTCCCGACGTCCATTGCTGCTGGAAAAATCTAACAAAAGGGCACATCTGTCAGCTGTGTCCCAAAATAAAAGGTCCTTGAAGATACATCTAAAACTACCCTGTAAATCTGGACAGTCTTACTGCAAAGCATTACCCAATAGTTTCCCTAGAAGGGTTAGGTTTCCTCTATTCTAAAAACCCAGAGGTATGATTTATATGATTTTATTTATTTAAGTTGGGACATATCATAGTAATAAACACTTAAAATCAGATGTAAACATGCCAGATTTAGCCAACAGGCTAACTTTCATCAGTTGTCCCATTGGCAAAATAAGAACGGCACAAACTACCTAAAAACTCAACCTACAAAAATAACATACACTACCTAACCATATAATAGCAGCTATACCTAAAACTCGTTATATCTAACAAACCCGCCCGAAACATAGAGTTGCAATCAAAATTATTCAACCCCCACTGCAAATCAGGTTTATTAGTCAAATGTACAAACTAGCAGCTGTTTACAAAAAAATCAAACAAGAACATTTTAAATAATCAATCCAACTAATATTACTGATGGTTTCCCTAAATTCAACATATAATGCTACTTTTAATGACTACTGAAGTCTCAAAATCATTCAATCCCCTGATCGAACCCCTCATAAGAGCACACTTTTGTAAATCAGGTGTGGTCTCAAGCACACCAGATGCATCCAATCAAGGGCTTCATTAGTTGCATTAGGTGTGCTTGAAATAGAAGGCCTCAAATGTCTGGACTGTTGACTGATATTTCATTGCATGTTAGAAATATGGCTAAGTCAAGAGAATTGTCCAAAAAGTTCAGAGAATAGATCATTGCTTTGCACAAACAAGGAAAAGGCTATACCAAAGATGTACCAAAGGCGCTGAATGTTCCCAGAGATACAGTTGGAAGCGTAGTTAGAAAATCTAAAGTTAAAGAAACCGTGGCTACATTCCCAGGACATGGCAGAAAGTTGAAACTATCAACAGCTACCACTAGAGTCCTGAGGACGCAAGTAATAACTGAACTGACTGCAAAAGACCTGCAGCAAGACTTGGTTGGAGGAGGCACTGAGGTTTCAGTTTCCACAGTAAGGCACATACTAAACGCTGAAAGGTTCGATGACCGAACTCCAAGACGTACACCACTACTGACCAAAAGGCACAAGAGAAATCAGCTCCAATTTTCTCTGAACTATATAAATAAGCCAACGAGGTTTTGGATTCTGTTCTGTGGAGCGATGACACAAAATTGGAACTGTTAGGGCCTATGGATCAGCGGTTAATCTGGAGGAAGAAAAATGAGGCATATGATGAAAAGAACACCCTGCCTGCAGTCAAGCATGGTGGTGGCTCAGGGATGCTCTGAGGCTGCTTCACTTCGTCTGGCACCGGAAACCTGCAGTGTTTGCCGCGCAGGATGGTTTCAATCAAGTATCATGAAATCCTCTGAGAAAATGTCATGCCATCTATGAGGACCTAAAGATTACATGCCATTGGACCTTCTACTAGGACAATGATCCCAAGCACACCTCAAAGTCCGTTAAGGTTTGGTCTCAAAAGAGATCCTAGAAGATACTAGAGTGGCCATCACAGTCACCTGACTTGAACCCCAGTGAAAATCTTTGGGGGGATTTGAAAAAGGTGGTTGCAGCACGCAAACCCAAGAGTATTAGTGAACTGGAGGCCTTTGCAAATGAGGAATGGGCTAATATTCCTCAGGAACACTGCCAGAACTTGGTGTCTGGCTATGCATCACATTTGCAGCAGGTCATAACAGTAAAAGGGCGCTCTACTAAGTACTACAGATGCTTTTCATGAGGGGGCTGAATAATTTTGAGACATCAGTAGTCATTAAAAACAGCATTGTTTGTTGAATTTGGAGAAACCACCTGTAAATCACCTTAGTTGTTTTGGGCTTTTCAATTGTTCTTGTTTGATTTGTTTTTGTAGACAGCTGCTAGTTTGTATATTTGATTAATAAACCTGATTTGCAGTGGGAGTTGAAGAATTTTGATTGCAACTGTAACTTCAAGCTAATTTTACAATAAATCTTGATAATAACTCAAGTTCATATCAGTCATGGTATATGAAAATAGGACAGAGCAGCCCATTTGAAACGGTGCACATTTAAATAGCCTTTATACAGGAAATACACTCTTACCCAGAGAAAACATAAACACCTCCAAAAGTTTTGGGGTAGGTTATGGGAGTAGTTTTTATCATCCAGAAACCATGATTCTAAATTTTTGGCAAATAAAGCGAGGGTCTTTAAATCACTTACATCAATTGGTATCGTGTTCCGGGTCTACGAAGCTCAACATGAAAAGACTTACTGACCAAAGACACTATTCCTAAATGGAACTATACAGTCACCTCTGGAGCCCAGCCTAGTTGACCTATTTGAGTTATTCTTTATGAACTTCTTTGGAGGAGGTGGGGCTGGATAAATCAAGGTAGAATATGCTTATTTTACTATATTTTCCCAGCTCAGCATAGTGTATTTCAAAATGTTTCAATGATAATATGCATAAGGCTTTTTGTCTGGTATCTTTAGAGTTTACCTGTAAACAATTTCAATAGGGTTGAGTGTAGATGTCCATGCCAATGCTAAACTTATTATGCAGTAAGTAATATGTGACAAAATCATTGCATTAAAGTATAGTTTGGCTAAATCAATGGTAAAGAAATTTTAATTTCTCTAAAATTAGACAGATTCAATAGAATTTTATTCACAATTCTTTTCACTTCTTTAAATGTTGCAGTTGTTGAGGTTTTGCAATTTCAATAACATGTCACTTTTAGATACCGTATTTCTTGGACTACAAGGTACACCAAATTATGAGGTGCAATACCAATTAATACCAATACCAATTTTTGTGATTTCCCTACCTGGATTATTAAGCATGCATCAAGACAATACCAATTAAGGTGTCAATAACGTGTCTATTTGGATTTCTCTGCATATTTGACCCAACCTATTGTATAGGAGCAGTGAGCTGCCAACATATGGCACTCGGGAAGCAGTTAGGGGTTAAGTGTCTTGCTCAAGGACACCTCAACGTGCTGCATGCAGGACCGGGGATCGATCCTGCAACTTTTCGATTGCCAGACGACCGCTCTATCCACTGAGCTATGCCGCGCCACAACATATGGTGCTCAGGGAGCAGTTAGGGGCTAAGTGTCTTGCTCAAGGACACCTCGACATGCTATATGCAGGACCGGGGATCGATCCTCCAACCTTCCGATTGCCAGACAACCGCTTTAATTATCCCATTTTTTCCCACCCGAATTCCCCGAGTTGTCTACTTCTGGGTCACTTGCTTTGATACCCCTCTAGAACGTTGACATGAAGGACGGAGCCGTAGCATATGAGCCCCCACTATTTTGTACATTACGGTCTCGCGGGTAAAGCACAGTGCTCAACCTCACTAGAGTCTGTTTATCGTATAGTCTATTGGAAGTTTGCTTTGCATCCTGCCAGTGTTGAATTCTTCACATTTTTCATAATATCTCACATCTGGAAGTTAAATGTAAGTCAACCATTTTTCATACCTC
>OMLC01066966.1:0-13656 GCA_900302585.1 Regalecus glesne | reverse complement strand
ACTACTTATATGTGAATAGTGCTACAGCATGTTTGCAACCTCTCAAGTCGATATGCTGAGATCTATAAACGTACAACCAGATGGAACAGGTCCTGATTCTGCAACACGCCGGACACCATGATGTAATGTACTGCAGTGCCATCTGCAGGTCATTTGGTGCCGCGCACTCTTGGAACTTGTCTTGGAAAACGGATACGAGCTTCGAGGTAAGTCCATCCATCCAACCATCCATCCGTCCGACCATCCATCCGTCCGACCATCCATCCGTCCAACCATCCATCCGTCCGTCCATCCATCCATCCAACCATACATCCGTCCATCCATCATCATCAAGTGCTGATCTGAAATCGGATCGTGGAGTCACGCTGGATTCTATCCCAGCGCTCATTGGGTGAAAGGCGCGGGAACACCCTGGACGCGGATGCTGTGGTTTCTGATTTCCCAGGGTACATTTCGTCCCCTTTCAGTTTTTATATCCTTTGTTTGACAACCATGTCAAATAAACCATATACACGCAATTACATTAGAAATAAATATATATGTGAATAAAACACAAAAAATACAAATAAATACTTCAGGGGTCAACGAACATAAATATAAGTATATTAAGTGAAAACACTAAATTTGAAGCAAATTCTCACAATTTGAACTAATCTTTATTTAATCTTAGTTTCATTTTGCACGGTCAATATCTAGGGAAAGAAATCCCCAAAAGAGGCTGAATCAAGGTGTCACTCATAGGTGAGATTTTAAACGGTTCGTTTAACCAGCGCTGTGTCCAGATGAACAGATTCAACCTTTTTTTACGTTTGCTGAAGTTGTCGAGTTCAAGTGGTGGCCCAGTGGTTAACACTGTCCCATCACAGCAAGTAGCTCCTGGGTTTGAATCCTGTTTCAGGTCATTTATGTGCAGAGTTCACAGATTCTCCCCATGGATGTGTGGGTACCCCCAAGTACTCCATTTTCCTCCCACCATCAAAAAGACATGTATGTTCTAAAACTGCTACGTCTCAGGAGGCGTCCAGGTGGCAGTATAGAGTTTTTGGTGCTGTGTGTGATTTACCATGAAAGAAGAGAAAAGAAAGCGCTGAAGAGAAAATGGCCTCCCCGAAGTCCGTTCCAAAAGATGCACAGGTATTTCAGAATATTAAGTAGATACTTTTTCATCATTTATTATTTCAAATCCATCTATCTTAAATTTGTAAGTGAGTTTTATGTAAATGTGATTTAGTTTTTCATGCAAGGATTTTGTATTTACGTTTTTTTCACTTTGCCTTTTTGCCAGCTAGCCTTAGCGTTAGCCTTGTCACACTAACCTCTTGCAATCCCAGTATTGGTGTCATTACTTTGAACAAGCTGATATCTGCTGTTATTCTTTTGCAAGACTGATGCGCACCCTAGAATTACTATTTTTTTCTGTGACGGTTTTATTTACAACACTCATGCAGTTTGACATGTGTCTCGCTGGTACTCGGTGGAACTGTGTTAATCAGGAGAAAGCTTAACACCGCTGTCGTGACCATTTCCCCCCCACTCTGACATTAAATGAGGAGTGAGTCAAAATTCTACAGTATTGGCAGACTTTATGTTCATGATCAGACGCATAACTATTGATAGCCAAATGCGCACCGATTGGTACAAGTAAAAACTCGTATATGTCTCCCAGCTGCATCCCACTAAGCCTGTGTTCACAATTACTGTGTACAGACTTTGCCATTCTCAGCAAGTGTCTCATACATTTGTCTGCTATCATCTTAATAATAGTCCGTTATTCATTCTTTGTTCAGTTTCATGAGAGATTTGAGAATCTGTTTAGCTAATAGACTAGAGACAAACATGGTCAAATATAAAATAATATGTTCACTTACTGTTCTGACACTCCTCCCCATGTGTGTATTTGAATGAGTCTGGAAGCTAAAATTCTGTCATGCAAAAAGGTTAGATGTATATAGAGAGTTGTCCATTGCAATGTGTTTTTAAAGGGTTCAAACTATCTTTTCAGGTCATGATCCAGATACTCAAAGATATGGGCATCACGGAGTATGAGCCTCGAGTGATCAACCAGATGTTGGAATTTACCTACAGTAAGTGAATGGGTAGAAGGTTAATGCTTGAACGCTTCTCCACCTATGGGGTTTCGGACAAATTGCTTGTGAAACACCCTTTAAAGTTTCAACTTGCAGGACATACACATGAATGATAAAGAAAGATAAGTTGATTGATTGTTGAATTATACCTTTCAGTCTGTTTTAAGACCCTTGCTAATCAGTAACATTGCGTTTTTTTGGGAAAATGATTAAATTTGCAACACATTTTTACAAAAAGTCTTCAAAGTTCATTTTTGCCAAGAACTGCATCGCCACCGATAGTTTGGCAGCAGCTGTGTGATTAAAAATCTCAATCTAGTGCATTTAAGATCCATTTTCTTCATTGAAATTATCAATTTAATCTAAAATAAATGTTTGTTACTATCAAACACAGGATATGTGACGACCATTATTGAGGACGCCAAAATTTATGCTACCCATGCCAAGAAGTCCAATGTGGATGCTGATGACATTAAGCTGGCAATCCAGTGTCGCATGGATCAGTCCTTCACCTCCCCACCACCACGAGATGTAAGGCTCTATTCTTAAGGAGATTAAGAAACTGACATGAAATCTGGGGAAGTGGATAAACATCAGATATGCTATGTTGTTTTTATGAGGTTATGTATATGTGAGGAATTTCTATCCTCTTTAAACTACCAACTTATCATGATTGGAAAATCCCAATTAGGTAAAGTCTATCAAGGACATACATATGACATATAACTTAACATATATTTCTTCCAAATATTAATGGTAATCTTGATTTTGTTTTTCAGTATTTCCCCTTTCAAATAATATACCAAGTCGTCTGAGTTTTTGAATTAATTTGTATGAGGAAAACAAACTCAGATTCAAGGCTTAAGGGATTGAGTTTTGATTTTGTTAATCTGTTCTTCTTTTAGGATATGATTGTATACTTAACACATATGCCATATATCTGTGTTGATAGAAGGTTCTTTCTATTTCTGAAATAGCCATAATGTAGGGGGATTGACAGCTACCTCTGGAATAACTTAGTCAAATGCCACCTGAACCTTTCCTTGAATTTTCTGTGCAATTTTCATTCCAAAGAATTGGCCAAATATTCCCAGTGAAAATGATGATTAAATACATTAACATTTGAACCCCCTAACTTTTAAATTTTATTTCATTTGTTTTTTCAGTTCCTGCTGGAAGTGGCGAGGCAAAAGAATCAGACTCCTCTCCCCCTGATTAAACCCTACACTGGCCCCCGCCTGCCTCCAGACCGCTACTGTTTGACAGCTCCCAACTACAGGCTCAAGTCCATTCAGAAGAAGGTAAAAGAGCAGAGGCCTGTCTTATGGAGAAAGATGAACATAGTTGGGTTGTCTTTCCAGTAAGCCATTTACACAAAACCAATGTCAACCATAGAGAAAAAGTCTTATGAAAGATGGCTATTAACTTGCTCTGTTCACCCTTGTGACCAAGTTTTGTGATCACACTACTTGTGAATTAGCATAGAAAGGCTGGGATTTGTGATACATAGCCACTTGCATATAATATGGACATATCAAGGGCACACATTGTAATAGAATTTAGCAACATGTAAGTATTGCATTATTTGTGTTAAAATGGCAAGGGATTACTACTGAAATAAATCGCAGGTATTTGAAATGTAAAGTATAGGTTATCAGGTAGGACTTTTTGGTCTATTAATGTTTTTATATAATTGAATCCAATTGATATTACATGACCTGCTCTGGCAAAGTTAGTTACCATGATGAAGCAACCTGCGTAAAAATGTGTCGCCATTTTTAAACTCAAAACCAATGACAAAGTAATTTAGTAAACCCTATTAACCGTTTGTCCTCAGTCTTGTGCCACGACAAGCTTCCAAAGTAGGTCTATAATAACATGTCAGTCCATTATAAGATCTTTATACTTAATAAACTATAAGTTTATTAAGTATATTTATTTTCATCATTAAATATTGTCATGCATTATTTGAATCATACAGACAAAATCTTCAATGATCCCCCATTTGGAAAACAGGTAGCTTATAGCACAGTACTATAGATGTCAATATGTGTGATTGAAAAAAGGCAAACTATGACTACTTTGCATGTCTGCAAATACATTTTCCTTGCTAAGGTCACACTGGTCTCTGGAATTACATGACTAACTAACGCAATGGGACTTCATGGCTATAAAACTGTCTCTCACAAATCCAAAAGTTTACAGGGGACTGAGATGTACCTTGTTAGCTAACCAGTTGTGCCTAATCCAATTGGAATGTGCTCTTAAAGTTGCATTCTGAATAAACACTAATTAAATGAAGATGTGTGTGACTGTACTGTTAGCTTCCTGTTTTTGAAAATGAGATGAGTCAGTTTTGGAAGGCTTAAATAATTGCTTATTTAACCGTTGAAACCCAGGGAGAAGTTTCAAGGAAGTTTCAAAACTGAAATAATGAGTGAATTTTTGTCTGTACAATTCTCGGATGTGCTTTACAACATTTTAATGAAGTCTGTACTCAGAAATTCTGGACCAACCTTAAATATTCCAAGTTATTTTTTAACCTATTCCCTTCTGGTCTCGGTATGCTTTCGGCCACCCAAGCCAGTCACAAAAAAAAATATTTCTTTGGAAGGACATCATTCTCAAAAGTGAGATGATATTTTTGTATTTGATCTTACATATATTTAATTTTCATTCCTGATACCCCCTGTATAAATAAAAGTTATCCATTTGCTTTATTCCATGTTAATTGTTGTGTGTTCATGGTTGTCATGGTGCTAGCTGATGCCCTCAGCGGGCAGGATAACAGTACCACGCCTCAGTGTCGGAGCAGTTGCCAGCAGACCCACGACCCCTACTCTTGGTAAATGACCTTATCTTGGAATCCCAATACATTTATTGCAGCAATAATGCATATTGGGGACCGCTTGACTGTCTTTTGCGGCTGATCATGGAACAGCTCTTGAAACACTGTATTAACTCCCCATTCAGGTACTCCCTCTGTGCAGTCTGTCGCCACAAAAGTTGGGGCTCCTATCTCATTGACCAGCCAGCGCTTCACAGTTCAGATCCCCAACCCCCAAACGGCTGTCTCAAAGACTGGTAAGGTGGCATTATCACATACATATAGGGAGCTTCTACAAAGTATTAACATGAGAAGAATGTATGTACTGTAATAAGTAGCTGGTGTCTGCACATATTTGAGAACAGGAATAAGTATAGATGATGTTCATCAATGCAGTACTGATGAGCAAAGTACAAGAATTAAAGTTCTTTGTCCCTGGGATGGTCCCTTATCTCTTTAAATAGAATATTACATTTAAGATATGTGCTTATACAGATGAAAATTTTGTCAATTCAGAAAAAATGCTAATCTTAAAGGTCAGACATAACAGTTTTTGAACTCCTCCGCTTTAATCCCTGAAAACAATCCAGTGTAGTGTTTATATTGGAGTCATTATATTATAAACAGAAAAATGCAAGAGGCAAAACTTGATCATCCTCATTTGTTAGTGGATATAGTTTTTTTCTTTTTGCATTATACCTGGATTCATAAAAATGCATTCATTAGCATTAATGAATATATAAATGAGTGTATGTGTATGTATTGTTTTCAAGTTGGTAGCAAAAGTTCCTAGCTAAGATGTTGCAGTTCACATCTTAGTATGATCTTTCAAAGAACAAAAGTGTGCAAAGCAATGAGATGATCAAAAGAGGATATAGCAATATAAAATGAGTAAAGGGCTGAGGAGAATAATAACTATATTTCATATGGTTTCAATACAACCATATTTCATATGTGATGCACTGAATGGGGTTTTAGTATTTTATTAGTAAGTATTTATATAGCACATATCTAAAGCAGTCTGATTTGCCAATGTCATGTGGGCAATAAAGGCAAGATAGGTTCTGTTATATTGCCAACATGTGGTTTGTAGTACATTAGACCAATGATATATGAGCTAGAAGACCTCTCTGGCTTGAACCAAGTACATTTTAAGTGAGTAATTCTGAAAAGTTGCAGTTTCATGTTCAACTACATTAATGATGGCTTCAGTTCCCCCACACCACCATCACTCTTCTCTTATTTTCCAAGCCTTTTATTCCTCCATTTTTACAATGTTTGACAGCTGAGACTGGTTATATAAGTTTACCTTTGTTGTACCTTTTTCATTTTGAAAAGGCATATGTTTGGAATTAAGAATGGGGAAATCATCCTGGTTAAGAAAGAAGAGTTGAGAAAGGGACAAGGCAAAAGATAGTAGAGAGTAATTTTTTGTCTCTTGAGCCTATACCATGTATTCAGTAAACATCTAAACCAGTTTTTCCCCCTTTAAACAGCCACGTCGTCTGCTCCTACAGTCCAGAATGTCCTAATCAACCCCTCTCTGATTGGTTCAAAGAATATCCTAATCACCACCAACATGGTGTCACAGAACTCTGCCAGTGAATCACTAAAGAGGAAGCATGAAGATGATGATGACTATGATGCTTTATGACCTCAATGACCAGGTGTTCATTTTTAGTGAAATATTCACATGTATACACTTTACATGATATGCATTGTAAGGCATCATAACATTTTAAACGTTAGCTTGATAATACTCAGAATACACACTTTAGTTGGAATATAATTCATTTATATGTGAACAATTTGAACTAGCTATACATAAGCTTTATCCAATGAAAGCTTCCTGAACATGGAGGTTCTTTTCAACACCATGTTCTACGCCGCATTCATATGGTTCCACATATTTTGACCTGGATGCTGCTCATTTTAGCTACTCTGTTGGCCACTGAGTGTTACCTTGTGCCAACAGACTTGCATTAGATGGTTCATAATGCCTCATTACTAATTTCCTTGACATGCAGGGATTTTTTTTAACTATAGTGAGCTCAAAATAATGGTAATGAACAAGTTTGATACTATTGCACAAAGATAATTTTTACCAAATAACTGTATATTGGTAATTTCGACAACTTTGATTTACACAGAAACACAATAAGGAATATCCCTTGATGATCTTATAACCTTTACACCATAGTTGCAGCTTGCCTGCTGTTAAAAAAAACACTTTTTAAAGTAATGTAAATGTTGAAATATTAAACGGGACAATAAAAGTTTTCCAATTCATTCCCTGGTTAAAAAGAGACGCCATAAAAACTTTGGCTAGGTGTGTGTAAATCCATTCACAATGTGTTCATGATGCCTTATAAGCTACACATCAAGTTCAGTGTTAAATTATAGTGTAAATATGCTAGAAGGACATTCTCATTTTAGTTCCCTTCATTTAAACATTATGTAAACTGCAGTGTCTTGTCTTGTCCACCACTTTCTTAATAAATACAAAACTTTTTCTGACGAAAAGATGGCAGTTCCAGCTATTCATTACCATATCTTTTTACATCTGCTATTCCCCAGACATGTACCTTGTGGTTCTTTGTGTTGGCGGTTGGGGTTCCAACTTGGGTTCGATTCTCGGCCAATGCACAATGTAGCTAACTCTCAAATGTACATTGCTTTCTCAGTGTCTGCTAATTGAAATTGAATTGAATTCCTTGAGATGGCTTGCATGACGAAAAAATGGCATAAGAATCCTGACTGACTTCATGAAGCTGATTTACCAGTTTGATCCGTCCATCTTTTTCTGGGCATCATGTAAGAAATGTTCTTTGTTGAAAACAATGTACTTTCTTCAACATAATTATATTTACATAAGTGACAAGATCATAGAGTAAAATATTAGAATGAGATTGTTGGTCGAGGGAACAATAATAATAATGATTTCCTTATCAGTCCTGCAAGGGCAAATTTTGATTTCTCTGCATTTTTTACCCAACCTATTGTATAGGAGCAGTGAGCTGCCAACATATGGCGCTTGGGGTGCAGTTAAGGGTTAAGTGTCGTAGATGTTGTAGATGAGGGCCCCAGTTTTCCTCCTAGTAGGATAACTTCACTTCTTCGATCTATCATGAGGTTTTCTTGAACCATTCCTTGTCTGGCCCCTCACCTGAGACCAATTTGCCATAGGAGACTTTAGCAGGATGACAAGGCTCCAGACAACACAGCTCTCAGGTTCATAGGGACACACAAGCCTCTTTATCATTATATAGTGATGGGTCCTCGTAGAGGAAATTATTATTATTATGAAAATGAGAAATGTGCTCCAATATTTTTTTAAGAAATGTGATTTTATTGCCAACCTCTTTTAAAGTTATCAAATTAAATGTATTTTATTCACGTATTTATTCGTCACAACATTTACTCTTATGTCCTGTTTTTTAAAGAAAAAAACGAGCAAGGGTATTCTCGCGAGAAAGCCGTCAGGCTTCTTGCGGAAATATTTCACGGATGCTGTATTTTGGATGTGCCTTCGTTTTCGTTAAATCCGATCCGTTAGATCAAACCCGTTAGATCCATTGGAATTTGTGTGTTTTGTGTGTCGAAAGGCAAACAATCTCTACGACATGTTCCGAAGGTGAGTTACGCTTTTTTTCAGGCCCTCCACAATAGCAATCAATAACAAAATCTTCAGCTTCGCGTAGCATTTTGATAGCGCTTGTGTTCGTGTTGCTACTTGTGTTAGCATGTGAATGACGGGTTGAGCTCTTTGGCTTTATGGATTGACTTCACAGCTTACCTGTTCAGCGTCATATTGTTTAAGAAACCACTAACAAGTCCTTCCAACACGTAATATTAGATGACCTAGCTTGGATTTAACCGGTCTTGACCGTGTTTTAGCTATAATTGGATAAATTCCTGTTATGATTTCAGATGTAGATCCACCTAGTGTAGAACACCATAGGATGAGGTTTTGAGGATTGTATTGGTATCATCACCAAAATAACCACGGGACCACGAATTAATGATAAACTACATCGAATTAGATTTTAAATCATTTCGATTACAGCAAGTATTTTGGTGAGCACCTTTAGATAATACTCTTTAACAGCATCGATCTATCCTTTTACAATGTGATCTCAAATACATATGGGACACGGCTTCTGTTAGGATTGAAAAATAAGAAATGTATTTACCACAGTATATTTTACCCTTATATGTATAGAACCACTAATATCTATTTAGAATTCGTGTGTTCTAATGACATGAAACATAACAATACAGTCCTCGTGGCTTTAACATAGTTTTTAAGTGTTTTCGTTTACTCTGTTGACAAGTGACTTTATTCATGAGCAAGCTGGAAGAAGTTTGAGCCTTGAAGGGGGAATGAATGCAGTGAAACACTTGGAAATAAGAAGTTTACCTCATGTAATTGTAAATTAATGACACATAAATGGGTCTTTGTCACTAAGTTTAGTTCAGGCACTACATCATTCCATGCTTCAAATGCAGTTGATGTACTTCTGAAGATGCCAAAGCAGCATTGTCTCCTTTAGTGTCCTGACCACCTCAGACCTGATCCTGTGACATGAGTTTCACAGGCTATCATCTAATCACGATTGGTTGCAGACTGCTCACCCCTGTCCGTCCTGGGGCTAGATCTTTATCAAAATGTTTTTTTTCCTTTGACTCTTAATTGTTTTCTGACCTAGGAAAACTTCATCTAACTAATGGAAAAAAATATTTAAGTCAAATTATTATTTGGTTCATTTGCAGTTTTAAAGCAAGTCTTTTGGTTTGGTTGTTAATGTGTGTGTTATTTATATGCTGTGGGGAAATGCAACAAACAAATGATTTTTACACAGCTCACTGCGTGTGTATCACAAGATACTCACATAGTACCAACTTGGTTATCTGTTGTTCTCTTTACAGGAAAGCCTGACATGGATGCAGTGAACTTTGTTTCCTGTTCAATCGGACGATGCATGGACACTTGCTGTTTGTTAGTAGACCTGGTCATCTGGGTGGTCAGTTGGTTAGCCCGTCTGCTTTCCAACATGGGCACATCCCTCCACAACCTGCCAACAACCCTGAGCAGCTCCACTTTAGTGGAGTATTGGAACCAGGCGCTCTTCTCCTTCCTCACTGTCACAGAGGTAGTCTCCAGTGCAGTCCAGGGTGCCCTGCACACACTGGACAGCTGCCTTCAGACTCTGGGTGGGGTGTTTGAGAGTTTCAAAATGGTGGGCCATCTCTCCTCCCACTTGGCCTGGCGAGCTAAAGAGCTTTTTCACCGCTGGGTGGTTTCTGGAAGTCTCATCCTGAGACAGACATGGGAGGGCATCTGCATTGCACTCAGCCTGGTGCTCTATTTCCTCAACACTGTGGTTAACATCCTTCTCATTGGACTACAGAACTGTCTCTGTGTGTTTGCTGGTGCCTGGGAGACCCTAGCAGGGCCTCTCCATCAAGCTTTAGAGCTGACTCTAACTCTCTTAACATTCCTGTATAGCTGTCTTGTTGGGGCTTCTGTGTTATTATGGACACCTTGTCAGCTGTTTCTGGATTCTATGGGAGCCTTTGGTCATGTCCTGATAACAGTCTGTGTGCAGGATGGCTACCCCCTGTTCGTGATAGCAGCTATTGCCTTGCTAATCTTGTTGTATCTGAACCCTAGACTTCCTCTCCACTTTGTACAGCAGAGGTTGGGCTTCGTCAATGCACTTCAGGGAGTGTGCACTTTTTTGCGAACAGCCATCTGCAGACTTTACACTGTGTTTCTTGAGCCAGATCAGACCCACAGAGAGGTTCATGTCTTGGAACCACTGCGATTAAATGGAGCCAGTCCAGCATACACAAATCTCAGAGCTGTGGATGCTGAACCAAACCAGTCCAACCCTCTGCCAGTAGACTCTCCTCCAGAAGATGAGCCACACAATAGCAATAGTGAGCCTATGAATCACAGTCCCTCTGTGGTGAGGACTAGAAAGTCTGAACATAGGTCCAAATCAGTTGAAGGTGTTGGAGATGACAGCAACCTTTTGAGCTTGCTGAAAGAGCAGGAAGAAAGGAAGAAATGTGTGATCTGCCAGGACCTGACCAAGTCAGTTCTGCTGCTGCCTTGTCGCCACCTGTGCTTGTGTCGGCACTGCGCCAGCATTCTGACCCAGAAAACACCCCAGCAGCAGCGCTGCTGTCCTCTCTGCAGACAGCCCATCACCCAGACCATGGACGTCTTCCTCTGAAAGACAGGAACTAGATAAACTTTACACATGGAGTTTGAGTGGCTGTCTCATAAGCCTTGTAAGCAGAAAGATAGTGGCCTTGTTACCGGCTACATGAAAGCCAGATATGTCTAAATTGTTGTCCTCTGAGTGATCATCTGCAGCGCTGGATATGGATTCATATGTGATTGCATTCAAAGTAAGATACATATTGTGAATTGGCTACTGAAGGATGCATATGCAAGAAGGAAGTGAACTTGTAAAGTGTAAAAAATATTTGATTGTGATACTGAGGAAAGATTATTTTGAGCATCCGTTTCAACACAGGGAAGGCTCCACACTTATGATTTGAACATTTCCGATTTAATAATGTTAAGAATCAATGAGTTAACACTCACATATATGAACTGTATGTGTACATGTCATATGGCATTTCCTAGGCACCTTGATATCAGCATAATCACAATATCATATTTCCCACTCCTGGCACACATCATTGTGAATATCTAAAAATATCTCCATATAATGACATAGGAATGAAATGCAGATAACGTTATATTGAAAATGCGGGGAAAACGAGTATGGTGTGCGAAAAGGTCAAGTATAAAGAGAAGCATTTTGGTAGCATTTGTTTTTTCTTAAAATCCGTTCAACCAGCATAGGTCAGTGAGGAAGCAGTAGCGGTGTGACTGCAGAGAACGATGCAGAAATTCCCAATCAGCAATGTCCCTGACAAATCTGGGACCAGTGAAGTGAACAGATTTCATGGTAGAGATCCTACACAAAGATCTGAGAATGTGGTTGGTTTGCAACTAGATGATGATGAAAAGAAATGACTAAACATGGATATTATTTTAAACTAAGTTTGAATTTATCACATGCTAATATCAGTGAATTTCTACCTTAAGAGTGCTTGCTCAGCTGAAGGAAATGACTGGAATTGGTAATTTGCTTGTTATTTAACATGCAAAGTACAGGTCTGCCCTGTCTTTAAGATTGGATCACTTGCCAGGTTTTTTTTTTTTATGTCCTGTTTCATTCTTGTCCTAGAGATGATTCCTATGATTCGTAGTCTTTCAGACATCATTTGAGTCTGGCGGATATACTGATTGCACTAACTATTGCTCTGGCTGCCGTTGCTAAGAGCTGTTGTGATGTATATATGAAGAATAAAAATTCAGATGGTGCATCAGACCCTTCAGTATGCCCACAAAAAGGCATAACATGTTAAAAGTAAGAAAAGTATCACACATTTAGTAACTCTCAGACAGTTTAGGTTAACAACACAAAAAAAGCCTATATACATATTACATTCATTTCAACACCTCTCACTCATTAATGTTTCCCGGTCTAGTTAGTTAGCGATCTAGTTAATTTAGTCTGTCTATTGAAGCTCTGCTAATATTTAGAGACCTGCTTTTCTATACTATAGTTTATATTTGACCAAGTCAACTGTCTGTTTGGCAACTACAGTGAAAAGTGGGAGGTTGGTACCAAAGTTTGTCAAACCAACAAGTTTCCATTTCTGTCCCACTACGGGTCGGGGTCAGGGGCAGGACGAGCCCACTCAGACAGCTTTAGTAATAGCCATTGGTACTCTTGATGCTACTTTCTTTGAGTACCTCATGAAATGTGATTGTAATGATGGAATTATTGAGCCAAATTCACCAGAGGTATTTATTGTTGGAGATTATCAGCTTTTGAAGAGATTATAAAAATAAGTTATACCTACTCGCATCGGTTTGTTTTCTTTATTTATTAAAGTCGTGTGCACATTATAGATTATAGATAGTCACTATGGAAGTTAGTTACCAGGTCACATTTGTCCCAGAAGTGACTTTCTGAGTTTTGACCTTTAAATTCCTGCTAAACCAGAATGTGATTCTTGATTTAAAGAGCCATTTTTCAAAGTGTCTGTTTGTACAGTTCATTTCAATAGCTGTGTAACCTAGAAAGTCCAGTCTGGTGTAGTTTACTTTACAAAGCACTATCTTTTTGTAACCGTGTTCCACTGATCGTTTTATAACTGCAGGTGAATATCAAAACGAAGTAGAAAAAATGGGTCAGATCTTAGTTTTATTTCCTTTATCCTGTGAGATGTGTTCCAACACTTTTGTGTCAAATGCTCTGTATGTGAGATACATGCTAACATTTTATAATTTATCCTGTCCAGTGCCATTGTTTGTGTTGGTGAGTTTTCTATTATTTCAAATAAAACAAAATGCTGCTGTGATTTTTTTTAGAGGTTTTAGTTATTTGTCAGATCTTTACCAGGATTTCTGCCACCTCTCAGTAGTTAATACAGTAGTTAATACTTTTCACTTGTTAGTCCGGTGCTACATTTTTTCTTAACCAGTGTCTTCACAAGTACAGCAAAATCCCTCAAAATCGACAAGGTTAAACTGCTTAGCTTTCATATACATATAAGTACGTTTTCCTTTTACGCTGTGGAGGAAGTTAAATATTGATTTGGAGAAATTGTTTAGAACTATCATGTTCTGTGTGTGGAGTGAAGAGCATC
>OMLC01066965.1:6691-21149 GCA_900302585.1 Regalecus glesne | reverse complement strand
CTGAATGGTTTGAGGAGGATGAAAATGATCTAAATCATGTTATGGCCTTCAGTCACCAGATCTCAACCCAATTGAACACCTTATGGGAGATTTTGTACAGACGTGTTGGGGTTCTCCACCACCATGGTCAAAACACCAAATGAGGGGATAACCTTGGAAGAATGGCGCCTCATCCCTCCAGTTGAGTTCAGAGACTTGAAGAATCTATGACAAGGAGCACTGAAGCTGTTCTGGAAGCTTGTGTTGATCCAACACCTTACTAGAAACCTTTATGTCGGTTTTTCCTTTAATTTTTTTCACCCATCTATACATTCAAATGAGATTCTTTTCCTTTGCCTACAGAAGTCCATCACACAAAAATGAAATAAGGTATCTAAGGTCTCGAGAAAAATATATATTCTCCAAATGTTTCACATTACTGTAACACCTTTTAAATTTGAATGAACTGAAATAATTGTTTGTCCCTTCGTGATAATTCAACACACCAAAGAATCTAAAACATGTTTTGCAAGACATTTTTATCCAAAAAGACTATTTCTAAAAGACCTAAGATGAACAAACCCCTCCCCAGAGTCAATATTTTGCATTCAGGCCAGTAATTAAACATATCTCTCTTCTTTGCTATGTCTACACTCTGCACAGTTAAAATTTAGAATTTTGCCCATTCCTCTATGCTGATTTGTTCCAAGGCAATCAAATTAAGGGCTAGCAGGATTCAACAGACAGTAATTTTCAGGCTATACCACAGATTTTCAATGGCATCCACATTTTGCTTTGGCTAGACCAGACACCCCAAGAACAAATGTTCTTGAATTTAAAAACAAATCTTCACGAAATTGAATGTACTGCTTCAGTGAAGTGACAAAATATATTTCAATACAGTACAATTTGGAGTTGAAAAACTAAAAATGTGGAAAACTACAAAAGGGATTAATACTTTCTGAAGACACTGCGTGTACTATACATTGTACTATTTTCTTCAGCTAAACATATTTGCACAGTAGTAAAAAGCTCTAATGAAATGTAGCAGTGAAGTTACTTTGGAGAACAAGGCAATTGTCAGGTAATGGCGCGAACTATCAAATGTGCAACTGAAAAATCATGGTATGCAACAATAATCATTAAAAAAAGTCACATACAGCTAAGAAAGCCAAAAAGGTTTTATCACACGGATTTACAGGGAAACTCACCTGTATTTCATCCCAAATGTTTCCATAAGGTATGCAATCACTAAGGCAGCGCTGAAATGAGAGGGGTAAGATGGCTTTACGTCACCAGCTGTAATGAGGCTTCCGAAAGTGTGACTTAGGAAAGTCTCTCCTGTCAGGCCTCATAGTTAAATATGTTTATCATTTAAGAAGTTTAAAAAGTGGGAAATTTCATTTTATGAACGTCTGGGAACAAGCCCCATTTTCATAAAATATGTTGGGTTATTTGTAAGGGCAAGTCCCAAAAATCACTTTAAAAGGTGAAGTTGTTTCAAAAACATGCACCATACCTTCTTGATATTCCTGCATTACCGTGAACCAGTACCTTCCCTTTGAGAGGAAGGAAAAAAAACCTCTTTGAAAATACTTTTCAAAAAGTTTAAATTGTACAAGTTTTAGATTATGAAAAATGTAAAATTAATATTTTACCTCCTGTTGCCAAACTGCTATCAATAAATTCTTTAGTCTATTGAGGAATGAGAAAAATCAACTAAAGAATAACACAAGAGAACAGAGATACAGAAATCTCCCCAAAAAAGTATAGAGCCCACTTTTTAGCTCACCATAGGGAAAAAGCGTATTATATTTTCCACTGGATTGTCAGCGATATCTAAGACAAGGTATCTGCAAAAAACATGACAATGTTTAGTGTCTGGATCTGCAAGGAAGGACTCAAACTCAGAGTATTAAATAGTTTCATACAACTTTGTCTAAAAATTCACCAAAATAATGTACTACAAAAAAAAATATGGAAGAGAGATCAGAGTTTGCCAATTTAAACGTGATAACTTACCCAAATGCATGGGGGAAATTAGGCTTAATAAAATTGGCTTCAATGTCTTGGCGGACACAAACGATATGAGTTATGCCCTGTCTTTCAAGGATTGGCAGCTATACAAAGGAAAACAATGAAGATGGCATGGGTAACACTAAACGAGACAAAATTAGATTTCTTACTCCCTTCACCCTAAGCCTTAAAGTCTCAGTTTTAAGACATCTAAAAATTACCTTGCTTTTCAATGCAGCTGAATAGGGGCCTAAAAACAATCCAGGTAATATCTCCTGAAGACAAAGAACAAAGGAGCGTAGTTACTGCAAGGACACATTTGTGATGCATATTATACTGCATTTATGAGGAAAATCTGCATCCAGAATTCAATAGTCATACGCATCTAAAAGCTATGGTGGCTCAGTGCTACTGAAGATAATGTCTAACACTCTTAATCCAAACAAATTGTGCCTGTTATTTATACAGGCTCTAATTATACATCAGATGTTCCGATTTTGGTACTAGTCTCATTTTCATATAATTCAATCGAGTAGTAGGGAACAAGGTGTAACCTGAATTCCCCCGTTAAGCTTGGGAGCAACAAGGTGCAAACAATCTTGTGTCGCATCTTGACAAACCGTTCCGGAGACAATATGGCTAAAGCAGGGGTTAGAAATAAATTGCTGCAGTCAGAAAATAAATAATGTTCGGTACCTGCATATCTCGTCTCATAGGATAGGCCCAATCCTAAAACATGGGAAATAAAATTGGGGTAAACGGGCTCATGTTATATAAACTGTTCTCTCTGTGATGACCATTCATGTTTCCTGCCTGGGTCGCCAAGGGGAGTTGACAAGGACTGCTGACTAGTACGTGGCTAACCTAAAAAGGGCGATGGTAGTCAGTTAGCTCATTCAACACCAATAAAAAGGGGCATAAAAATATCAATACTTCCTCATTTTTAAGGACCCAGATACTGTTTCATATACCTGCATCGCAATGCAAAACTGACAGAGACAATGACTTTTCTCACAAAATCACCCGAGGGCAAGCAACAACGCTACGATTGGCGACAGCTAGCTACCATTAGCAAGGCACACAAAACACAAACCAACAAGCCGCTGTTCATACGTACCAAGAGATCCTCTTTAGACGAAGGCAGGGATGGAAACTGAAGCTTATTCTCTTCGTCCATATTACAAATGTATCTGGGTGTCTATGTTTCTAGCAACTGGTTAACTGCAGAAATGATGCGGTCTGTTATGTAGCTCCACATGCATGTCCGCCATGCTGCTCCATGACAGGTGTGTCAGGTGACCGCCGCGGCACACAGCAGTATGATGGGAACTCGATAGCGTAGAAAATTGAACTATACTGACACCTGGCGTCCTCCCATGGAAACGTGGACAATCTACTACGACTACTTTCAGCTGCTCCCTTCAGGGATCGCCACAGGGGGTCACCTGTCTCCATCTTTATCTGCCCAATGCATCTTACCGTCACACCAGCCACCTGCAAGTCTTCCCTCACCACCACATCCATTTTTCAAGCGTGTCTCCAAACATGGCCGGGACTGTTGTGTAGATGTGCTGGATCCTTAATGAACTAGAGGGTCTTGCTGGGTGTAGATTGGGCAGCTCACTGGTCTTGCTCACAACCCTACCCAGGGCCTTGTGGTCCTTGCTGGTACAGCTGGTATACCAGGGGGTGAAGCAACCCGTCAGCATGCTCTTTATGGTGCTGTGGGAGTAGTCCAGGTTGTGAAGTAATCAATACACAATGGAAGAGCAACAAAATATGGTCCACATGCACATTTTACAATCAAACATATGACTACAATTGTAATAATTTAACTACAAACGCTCGATTCCTGAATGGTAATTCAACTTTATGGACGGATCGTCTGGAATCAGTTTTTCCTCTCAGAAAATCCACCACATATGCACACAGGACGTTGGGTGGTGACCACTCATGACAACTAATTTCTGTTAGAGCATCGGCCCTGGATCCACACAGTACCTCACTACCGTGAATACATTAGGCTTGCATTTTGGCAAAGCCAACCACCAACATCAACCTGGAAGTACATATAACAAATCTGAGATCCACAGAAATGTGAAAAAATATATTTAAAAAGCACATTTATTAATGATCAGCATGACACAGACCATGGAGGGTAATCAACAAGCCCAAAGACAATGCCAACTTTGCTAACTCAGCGAACATGGTTGGGAAATGGTGATGCTATCATCATGTATCCAGAAAATAAAAGCTTTTGTCAGGTATGAATAAGAAAAAAACCCAAATTCTATTTTGAAAAATAAACCACAAGAGGGACTATCTAATCTCAAAACACGATACAAATTATTCTCTAAACATGCCACAGTAAGTTTAACACTGGATGAAATAACTTTGGATCAACAACTCGAAACCCATGCGCTTCATTTGCATTTGTTTGAGTTGAACAAAATTAAGTTGGTAATTTACTGACATTTTTGATAAAATCAGAACTGCTTTGAAAATAAATATGAAATGTTTAGCTGGGAAACCAGTGTTTATGTCCCATTATGGACATTCTGTATTTTTATAGAAGGCTGATCTCTACCACTAGTGTGCACTGGCTTCTGGTCTGTCCGTGTCCCGACTGAATGAGACGCGAGTGAGCGTTGGTGACAAAATCAGAATCAGTTTTTTGGCCATGCAGGTTTTTGAATACATGGAATTTGACTCTGGTTTCATGGCTCTCACAGGTACTTCACATAATAATTGAAATGATGATTGCTTTATTTTCTATAGAAAAATCCTAACTGGTTGTGAGTGACAGTGGTGTGGCATTTTGAGTTGAAGTTTTGTCTGAAACCGTTTCAATCTACCTCCTGTTGCTCGCATTGAAAAGCGCCGTCATAGACGTGTCCAGTCTGATCTCGAGCGCACAGCTGATAGATACATGGTCGATTTACATGATGGTTTCAGTGTGGACATAAAGCATCTGCTGTGATGAGATAGTCAGATGCTCAGGGTCCAGGTTAGGACACGATGTCACACCAACCCAATAGGCCCATGTTCTACCTGCTAATATCGATCCAATAACTGAACATATTTAGGTGGAACGTACCCACTTCACGTAGAGAGAAAACAATGTCTGCTGCTTCTGTTAAATGTTAAAGTTTAAGTTAAAGAAAATCCTGGCCTGTAAATGCTGTTAAATTTCAGAATTTGGGTCTAAACTTAACTTAAATTGAAATATTATATACTTTTCAAGTTTGTTTTGGAGGTTCAAGATTCAAGATGTTTTTTGTCACTCAGGTTGTACGGGTACATTTGTGAGAAATTCTTTGGTTGGGAGACTCCTTTAGTCTCAGGTTAGCCTAATGCCATTTGCCATTTCATTGCCAGTAAATTCTGATGCAATTGACAAATTCACTTAAAATGAACTTGAAACCTCTGCTTGAATATCAATTCGACATCTTTAATCATGCTTTGCAGATCATGGCTAGTTAAGAGCACCAGTTTTAGTTGCGAGATTAGTAAATTAAACCATACTATAGATTCCCCAAATGTCCCCTTGTTCAATATTTCTCAATCTTGTCCAGTTAAATTCAACATGTTAAATACGATCAGCAACTGTGATCAGATGATGCTTTAGATCGACTGCAAATAAGGGCAAAACAGGTTAAATTAGATGGAAATTTTAAAATAGGAGCAAAAAAAAGTTCATTTTAATGGAAAACTGAAGGGTGTTCCAATGTTTTTTCTCCCCACAGTCTGTCTAACTTGAGAATTTGTGCATGATGTTGGTGCCCTCTCTCTAATCCTGCTCTCTGAGCCACTGTATGGTCTGGTAGCATCTATCCTTGTTTCTGCTTCTTTAGGTATCGAGCACGCTGGGACAAGCCCATTCCCATGACGTAGCTGTTGAGGATCTTGGCAGGGAGCAGGGCCGTGGTCACCCAGCCCTAAAGAAGGAACATTACATCATCAGAAAGCAGCATACACAATTTAACAGATCAGTGTCAATGGTAAAATTTAGCTTGTTGCTTTAATACTTGTATCTTATTTACAGTCAAACAAATGTGTGGATACATTTTTTATGTTGGTGCATGCAATTTGAAGGTGTGCTGAACAGCAAGTTTAGCGTAGCTTAGCTCAACTACTGGATATCCATCAGGATTACTAGCAGCTGCTCTCAGAAGAATTGGAATATACATTCTCTGGAGCAGTTCATTAATGATTTTTTAATTGATGGTCTAGTGTTTATTTTTAACCAGTGTTTTTAGATGCACGTGCAAAAGCCTAAAGAATAAGATTATATCTGCCCCTTTCTGCCAAAGAAACAGTAACTCCTACCATAGAAGAAGACATATTGGTAACTCTGGAAAAATAGCTCAAAGTTATAATGGGATTTTGGGGGGGATCCATTTGTGAAAATCTTGGTTATGAAAAATTTCTAACACCAGGATAAAAAGTAATAATGATCATCTTCAGAGAAAATTTCTTTCTTTCTTTGGAGACGAGCTGTTCGTGAACTTGGAGGATATCCAACAATTGAGTGAAGCTGGACCAAACTCACCTTCAAACTTGATGCACAGATGTTAAAAAAAGGTGGTGCTGCCTCCATAGCCAAATGGTTACAGCGCATACCACATTGCTGGATTGCTGATTCAATTCCAGATGACGACCTTTGTTGCAAGTCATAGCCCAACCCTTCTCCCCCTCCATTTCCCATCTGCCTCTTTCACCGTTGCTACCAATAAAAAATTCCCCCCCGAAAGTATAAAGTAAAAAGACATCCTATACAAGAATGACACAGTAAAAAACAAAGGAACTGATCCATCCCTTTAATGGCTAACAAGCCTCAGTTTACAGCATGTAAACTGTAACGAACTTCAGTCCCAGAGAAACTCTCACTCACCATGATGGCATGGGGCAGGTAGCCGTTGGTCTGGCTCTGCAGTCCCACAGTGTTTAGTTCTGCTGCCACGTAACGTTCTGGACTGGGCACGTCTAGCGTAGCCCGTCGGATTTTACTCAGCTTGGTGGTCACAAAAAATGGTAAAACACTCTGCAAGAACAGAAAAAAAACTCAAACTATAATGAAGCATTTCAATACTGAGGGCTAAAGATGGACCAAATTCATAATGAGGTGGTGCATCAGCAGAGAGTCCTGTAAGCATTATTCCCATGACTGCTACTGACGTTCTAAATAATTCTATGGACATTTTTGACAGACAGCCTTCATCAGCACTGAAATATCAACTTTCCACTTGCATGGATGGAGTCTTTGGATTCTCCCTCAGAACTAAAAGACTCTCTCCACTAATATGCTGTTTTATTGCCAAGGAATGGTAGACTACCATCCTTACCTGGATGATAATCCCTTTGCTCTTGTACTCAGCTGCAAGACCACATGAGAAGTAGTCCACAAATGCCTATGATAAAAGAAAAGTGAACAATTAAGGCCCAAGCAGGGATTCAAAAAACCAAAAGTACGTTCCCTTCACAGCACTATAATAAGATTTTATTTCCCAAATTCCAATCATAAGATGGAATAGCATGAGATTTTCTTATAGCTTTTTAATTTGTGTTCCAATTCTAAATATGCATTGATAGTACTAAACTTTCAATATAGCCTTTTGTGTACATCCCAGGGATATCTTTAATTCCTTTAAAATGCATGAAACCTTCCATCATGGCTGTAGACCCAGAGCTTCCATGAAGATGCTAGTTTTAAGGGCCATACGATCACATGTAAGTTTCATAATTTATGGAAGAGTTTCCATCTTCCCTTCAACTTTATGCAGAAATAACTGTAGTTCCATGGATGGCCTCGGCAGAAATTGAGCTGGAATCGATTAACCCAAGAGCTCTCAATGCCTCAAAACTGAATATATACTGTGCTCCAGAGAGGTACATTTTTCATGTTGAAATGAATCACTCTGAAAACATTGCCATGACTGGTGGGAAGAATATCACCTTGGAAATTTGTTACAAAACATGTAAGCCTGAAAAGCTTCAAAACAAAATCCATACATGTGGAAAAATACACGGCTGAATAAAGATGACTTTGATTCTGATTCTTAGATGTGCACAAGTTTAAGATGATCTAAAGACAAGCCTAACTGTGGTCTCACTACTTCCCCTATACAACGTTTTTAAGTTGTAAACTATTGATTGCTATTGATTTGATGCTTAATTTGATGGATTTGAAACAAACTGAGGATGGCAAACAAAAGACTCTTGTTGATGATGAAGATTAAGATAGCAAGCTTTGCAGGCGAAGCAAGGGAAGCAAATCACCATAATGAAATGTTGACGTGTCTAAAAGCATTGCAAACATACAGAGACAAGTCAAAGATGCTGATGGTTATTTGCTCAGGACCAGACTGTATTTGTACATGTACTTGCCTTGGAGGCAGAGTAGATGGTAAGGAGAGGAACAGGGTACATCCCACTGGCCGATGAAATATTGAGGATGGCTCCCTTCTTCCTGAAAACAAACCAAGGAGATGTGTTTTTGTAGAGAGTATATTTGTGCTGAAGAAACTTTTGGAACGCAGACGCCCTGCTTATTGTAAAAAAAAAGGTTGAAAATAGACTTTGGTTCAGTTATAAGGTGATTTCAGCAATTTTACACTCAGTTGTAAGAAAATTCTGTGCTACATTAATTTCCATTAGTCTTAAAAGTTGAGAGAAAGTCTTCTCCTTAAAAGTCATTATCATCCCTCCCCATTAAGTTGTTATACACAAAGTATTTTAAGTGGTAGGTTTGGAGGTCCCTGACTCAGCATATTGTAAATCATCCAAGCCTTTCAAATAGATTCCTAATCTTTATGTTCATTCAGTCAACTCATCGGACTAGTTCCAAAAACTCTACATCCAGATAACTTACGTTTTGCATTATGCATCTGTGCACGTAATTCTTAAACCTACAAAAATAAAACTCCCTCTACCCAGACAAACTTACCTCTCCACCATTCGAGGTAGAACAAGACGTGTCATCTACGAGGATGAAGAGAAACGGTAAGAAAGAAGAATGTTGAAAACCGAAAGTGGGAGAGAGAAAAGTCAAGAGCCAAAACGGGCACATACATGTGTATCTACCCACGTACATGTGTTTAAGATTGGATGAGGGTGGAGGACAAAAAGAAAAACAGGGGGACACACAGTATATAACAGAGAACTCAATTCAGATAGATACACAACATGGCAAAAACTATGTGGACACCTGAATATTACACCCATATGTGGTTGCAGATTGTCAAATTCCAAAACCATGGGCATTAATATGGACCTTGTCTCCCCAGTTCACTGCCATAATAGCCTCCACTCCTCTGGGAAGAATTTTCCACCACATATTGGAACACGGCAGCAGGGATTCACTCCCATTTAGCCGCAACAGCCTTAGTGAGGTCGGGCACTGATGTTGGAGAGAAGGCCTGCCTCACACGCAGTGTTCCAATTCATCCCAAAGGTGTTGGATGGGGTTGAGGTCAGCGATCTATGCAGGCCCATCAAATTCCAAACCCAGATCGGTCGATCAGATTCTCAGACAGACGAGCGCGATTGATTACTCCAGACAACGCGTCTCCACTGGTCAAGAGGTCAATGGCAGATCCTAGCGAGGGAGATATTTGACCATCTTGATATGGTGGAAAGGAGGCATCCTATGAAAGTGGCATGTTAAAAGTCCCTGAGCTCTGGAATATGACCCATTTTACAGCAAATGCAGATTATCTTTATGCATAGTGCTTGGCTCTGCTTGATGTCATGCATCTATCAATGGTGGTTGTACCTCAAATAGACAAATCTACTGGTTGGAAGGGGTGTCGACATAATTTTAGCCACATAATGCATGTAATGAAACAAAGCAGGGGGGAGGCATGAGAGGATTTAACTGGTTCTCTGGGAACAGCAGAATATACAATATAATGGGGGATGCATCTGCTTGTGTTTTACGTCATTGTATAGGTGTTTCCATGTCTGTTGACTTGGTAGTATTTCTGTCAGGTGTTCTCAAGCCCTTTTGGTCTTAAAAATCTTACTGTGAACAACAAGCTTATTTACAATGTCACTCCACACGTGCCTTCAGGACAACTCCCTCCTTTATGGCCTTCAAACACTTCCTGTGGACCTCTAATATTTCACTATGCACATTCACATAAAAACACATTTGTAGTTGCAAATGACTGCTTTCACTAGCGGTATAATAATCCTTAGCTCACTGTTATAAAATGTCCTCATAAAAGATATTACATTCACTCCACGGGCACAATCTTTGAAGAGTACTCACCTGACATACTGATGTGATGTTAATGTTGACCATAGTGTCGATGAACTGAAGAGAGAAGGAAAAATAGGGGTAAATAAAGTTTTCCAAATGTCAGTAAACTAAACTAAATAAGGTAAATAAGAGGTAAGCATGAGTTTGAGCTTGCTCAGTATTACTTTCTCAGTTTATGTGAACTGAATTGTTTTATTTGCAAGGTTGGTGTGATTTTCCCTCTGAATTTAACCCATTCTATTGTATAAGAGCACCGAGTGCAGCTGCCGTGCAGCTCTCGGGGAGCAGTTGGGGGTTTAAGTGTCTCGCTCAAGGCCACAGATTGAACCACCATTTTCTGATTACTAGACAACCGCCCGACCTCCTGAGCTATGTTGGCCGAACGTGTGCATGTGTGCACATTTGGTCTTTTAAAAGGTCCAAATTACATGCTAGTTATAATAACAACATAGCATTACTTGTTACAACAGTCATGGGAAACTTAGATTTAGTTAATTGATCAGTATCACACAATCTGCTGCTGCCAATTAACAGTATGGATACTTAGGGATTAACTGACATTGATTCCACTTACATTGTTTTTTTGTCTTCCCCTTCAGATTTATTTTTCACCATTTACATTCATAAGAGTGTGAGACACATGAAAACAAAATACTATAATTGGTAAAAAAATCCACTTTCTGATGGGGCAAAACTGATCCAACTCGAAGAGTTCAAAGAGGCAGTTGGAGTTAGTTATGAGGGAAAAGTGTCAACTAACATTAGTGTCTTATATGACGAGCTAAAAATAAATAACAATAAGAACTTAATGACCATCTTATGAACCAGGACGTTACAATTACTGCTTGTGGCTAATGACACTGTAAATTTTGCTATCAAATTGTATTCCTGTCTTCCATTATTGTTGCTGTTTTGTCTTTGTGCTTTTTGGAAGCAATAGCATAGGAAGCTATATGGACTTTCAAACCCACACTATCCAGGTCGGGTACATCGAGGAAGAATTCAGGATATGAGTAGGAGACTCCCACATTGTTCACTGTTGATGACAGAGAAATAAACACCATCAAAACTGATTAAAGGCCAAGCACCATCTCAATGTACAATGTTATTCTACTTTCCAAACTTAAGAGGGCAGCAAATCTCAAAATAGATAAAGAAAAAAATGAAACAGCCAGAGTATACAAGGTATTTGGGGATACAAAATATGGCAAATACTGCTCCTGCTGTATGTAAATGATGAAAGACAGTCATAATTTAATTATCAAATTAATGATAAACTATGCCTTTCAATACAGTGATTCACCAGTTAAAGTGGCAGCAGACAACCTCTTTTAGCTTCAACTTATCATTATGAACAAAATGTTGATTGCAGTGTAAAGGCTATTGAATGACACCATCAGTGTTTAGGTTGGTTCCCTATAAGCCTCGCTTCTGTCTGCCACTGGGTACGATCTTGGGGAAAATGAACACTCAATTTAAATCACAAAGGAAGTGCAGCAGCTGGTTCCACCAGTGTTGTATCAAATTCTGTTCCCCCTTCGAGATTGGTTTTAACCTAGTCAGACCAATACATCTGCATGGAAACTGGTTAGCTATTGGTTATGATTAGGTTAAGGTAAGTGTTAGATTAAGCTTAGGGTTAGGTTAATATTAGGTTAAGGTTGATCAGAGCATCCCAGCATCAAACTATGGCTACGGGAGACCTGATCTCAATGGGGAAACAGAGTTTGATAAAACACCCAGGACTTGGGAAGGTTCTAAAGTAACATTCAGTTAGCATCCTGCCACTGGATCAGTAAGTAACACAACCTGGCTACATATTAATACTACCGGATGTTTTACTCTGCCTTTACCACACTTTATAGTGCCAATATCAGGGTCCCTGGTTCAAATTGGGATTCTTATGGCTGTCTCTTGTTTTGGAGAGTAGCCAGGCTATTAGTAAACAGAAAGTAATCCAATAGTCTTTGCAACAATGATACAAACAATAAAAACACATGGACATTTTTTTGGTGAGGGGGGCTTTAAAAGTTGTCTACAGCTGCTTTAAGTTTTACAGCAAGACTGGCTGAATAACAACAAATAGCAGCCTTACCCAGTACTCCAATCTCCAACCCTGAAAGTCCATCTTCAATCTTAGAGTAAATATTTCCAGCACTAAAGTCTACTGCAATGGTTTTGGTTTCCACTCCATATTTGCTCTCTGAAAATAATACCAAAAAAGAAAAAAAACTATTGAATTTGTGACAAACATACACCTCTTAAAGCATGAAAAAAAATTCTATTAAAGAGCCACTGAACAAATGTTTTATATGGTTGGGATGGAATGGAGAAGAGAGGAGAGAAGGAGAGGTGAGAAGATAAGACAAGAATCCTCCTGATCCATCCAGCAAATCCATACCAACAGTTCTACAACTTTCAATTGGGGCAACTTGTTGCGGCAGTATTTTCACAGCAAAATATTCAACTAGTGATACTACACAAGAATACAGCTCAGCCACATACTCACCAATGGACTTTGATACCTCATCAAGTTTCTCCTGTGTACGACTGATGAGCACAATGGAGAAGCCTCTGCGAGCAAGCTGCAAAACCAACAAATAAACATCAGCGTAGGACACACGCATGCTGTCAAAATGTACACGTCTTGAAATCACAGAACTTGGAAGTTGAATTATGAGATGGTGAGAGTAACCTGATTCAGGGAGTGTGTGAATGAACCGTGTTGGAAATTCACCATAAAAAGATGTGTGTGTGTGTGTGTGTGTGTGTGTGTGTGTGTGTGTGTGTGTGTGTACATCCATGCATATCAGGGATCTCACCTCCTCACAGTAGGCTTTCCCAATTCCATCCGTGGAGCCAGTCACAACTAGAAGACACAAAAAGAGGAGATGAGCAGTTGTGACAACCTAAGCAAACGCACATGCTTCTAATACACTAATTAAGAGGGGAGGTCATGGCTCAACCAAATCAGTGCACCATAAGGACACAGCCCCATAAGCAGTGCTCTGAGTTCTAGCCCAGCTCAAGAAAATGGCTACATGGCCTTTCCATCAGTTCCTCCAAATACTTTCCATCACCGTCTCCCTCCACACTCCCATCTAAATAAAGCTAAGCCAGCTAGAGTTCAATTGGTGATTCAGAATTCTGTACAAGACACCAGAGCTCTTACTGTAAAGCAAAAGTAACACATCTCTTCCCGTCTCCTGAAATCTGGGTTCTTAACAGCAGTTCAAATATATGTGGACTTTATCCATTTAAACCTCCGAATGATCCATCAAGCATGACCCGAGTCAGGTCAGTCCAGGGGACATCCACATGGTGCGTCATCTATCATTTGGCCTAGATGCTTTAATGAGGCAACATGGGCTAGTCTAGGTCTGCTAGGCTTTAGGAAATGAGTGAAATGCACTGAAGACAGGACTGTCAGTGAAGACAGAGATGAGTGAGATGGATGGTGTGGGAGAGGTGAATAATAACAACAGAGTTAAAAGGCTGCAGGAGGTCCTCTCCATCTTCGTTACTGCCCTGCACAGAGGCATATGAGTGAATGGATGCCCTGGCATTGCCCAGCAAACAGCAGCAGGGGGTTATTTTTAGTGATGCCCATCTGTTAGAGAGATTCAGTGCACCTCTGGCTAAATATAGATGAAGGAGGATGGGACATGGGTCGAAGAGTGCGACGGCTAAGCAGCGTTTGTTATTGTATGACCTCTGATGAACTGGCCTCATCCGTTCCTTGTGCCGAGTGTTACTTTAACCTTTTAGGAGACATAGTCTCACGTAATGTTTCTCATTCTTTTGACCTCCCCCCTATGTTATTTTTGCTTGATTGCAACATGCATGGGGCACAATAGTTAAAATGTATCCTATAATTAAAGATTAGGCTTATGTGTCGAAAAAAAATAATATTTGCCATGACATTTCTTTTAGAGCTAATGGTGATACTTGGTACCAGAGACTAACTTCTATCTTTTTCACGTATGTATGAATTAAACCATCCATATTCCTAGTATTAACTAATTAATTCATTAATTAATTCATTATTCTACCTAACTCCTCCCTCCTGTTGTGACCTTAATGATTACAGATGTGGCTGAGGCGCCCAGGCATCAACAGGCTGTCCATGGACTAAACAGAACGCAGAAGGGAAGGAGAGACAGAGGTGGGGAAAGGGAGAGGATGACAAACGTGAATATT
>OMLC01066964.1:26326-36349 GCA_900302585.1 Regalecus glesne | reverse complement strand
CCTCGCGCATGTTGTCCCTCGTGTGTTGAGGAGTGAGGCCTGGTGGAGGTTCTCAGCGGTGAGTCTACTGAGTCAAGGGGCTTTTCAGGGGGCCATGGTCAGGGATGTGCTCCGCTGTTTTGCTCGAGTTGGGAATGTATCTCCATGCTGCCATTTCTCTTTTTAAAAGGAACCATGTGCAGCCTTTTACACTGATGTCACTCCTTGATGATGACCAGATGATAGCTTCAAGCTAATAATCTGCAGTCCCTGTGTGTGTGTGTGTGTGTGTGTGTGTGTGTGTGTGTGTGTGTGTGTGTGTGTGTGTGGTTATTTTACATACACAGTGTACATGCAATATGCAGGCAAAAATATTTCCAGTTCAGTAGTTCAGTAGAGTTATATTACTCCTGTTACCAGCATCCACATAAGCTAGCAGCTTTTCAGTATGCTTTCAGATGCAGCAAAATGCATGAAAAAAATTAAAATGATGAGGAAGAAAGAAAAGCGACAGAGAGGGGCTTTACATAAGTTTTTATTGGGCCCTGCACTTACAAAGGCCACATGCCAGCCTCAATTTCTGACAGTAAGAGCACCTGCAACCAAACACTCGGCTGCAGAGGCAGGTGATGTTTTAGATGATATATTTTTTGACACATACAATTAAATATAAAATGCATATAAATAAAATGTATGTATATATAATATATTTTCAACGATAAATAATTGACTAACAAATTGTATGTGAATAGTGAAATATAAGAACATAAGTTAAAATATTTACCTAATTAAATTAATGACATAATAATCATGTGGAAATTAAAAGTCATTATGCTTTTTAATAGAAAATATCAAAATGTGCATCTAAGGGTACGCTGAAAAATACAGTCCACCTTGTGTAATCTATTCATTTAATCCAGTTCTGTATGGGTGTGTAGATGTAAATTTGCATTAAGGTAAATTGCATGTTAATGTCCAGGCCATGACAACACATTTACTCAGAAAATGACACAAAAGCACAAACTGTCTAGGAACTCGATAAAAAAATATATGCTGTGTTCACATGTTCATTTTATAGCCTACAGGGCAGAGACGTCTGTCAAGAAAAAGTTACAAAACCAAAAGCTATGAGACTCTAGCACCACATAAAGCTGATAGAAAAAGCTGAGATGGGAAATGTACTGCAAAGCTATGATTTGTCATTTTGAAGGAAGGAAAGGGTTTGCCTATCTTTTGATGGACAACTATTTTGCTTAGAAATCATGCAATATCAAAATTATGGTTCAAGGCCCATAAAACTTAATACATGTCCAATTATGTGAAAACTTGACATGAATTTGAGAAGAATACAATTAGTATTTCTTCAATTTGCTGAGTAGATGAAAGTAGATGACTATGTTTGAGATTGACAGACATTATAAGCTTCTAACTCAATCAATTCCCAGTAATGGAAAACTGACCTTTGATGTATATATACATACATATGTACTCAAGCACAAATATACAATGCACACAAATTTATGCTAATTTGGAATTTGAGTATTTCCTTCAAAAGCATATCAGTTTTCAAAACCCATGCAGGATCAACAGCCAGCTCCACTTCTCCTGTCAACTTCACATATTGTCTCTCTCTCTCTCTCTCTCTCTCTCTCTCTCTCTGTCTCCTCTTCTGCATCAGTCATTACATTGTCATCAGTCTCTCTCTATCTCTTCTTCCCGACACTATTGCATGTAGCATTGCTCTCCCTGGCCATACTAGGAATCAACCGGCCGAGATTAATGGATTGAGCTTTTGACCTTTCGCCATTTGGAAACACCAGCAGTTAATAATACCACTGATATCTGTGATTTATTGTGAGCCTCACATGTTGAACAATGTGGCACAGCTGTTGGCAAGTCTGTTCTTTCTCTGGAGAAGAGAAAGAGATTGAAAGACAATATGGGTATTGAAGAGAGAGAGAGAGAGAGGAAAGGGGAGAGAAAGAGAGTGAATGAGGGGCAGAGGCAGTAAGGGAGGGCTACAGTCACATTAAGTTAGAGAGAATAGGGAAGCAAATGGAGTGAGGTGAAGTGAGTGAGCATTATTCAGGGGTTATTTTTGCCCTTCAGTCAAACTGAGCTAAACACTGGTCAATAAATCAGGGATCACAGCCTGAAGAGAACCAGACAAGAGAGTGAGTGAGAGAGAGAGAGAAAGAGGGGGGGGGTCGAATTAAGAGGTAAAAAAAGGAGGAGAGGATGAAAAGAGACCGAGGGAGGGTGGATGAACAGCAGGAAGGAGCAGCCTCAACAGTTACATCACTTCCTCAGACACCCACTGGGGAACCGACATCATTTCCTTTGGCCTTTTCCCCTACCTCAAATCTACATACAATCTCCCGCTCGCCTTCCCTCTTTCTCAACAGGAAGAGGGCGTAGGGGAGAGAGAGAACGAAAGAGTGAAAATGGAGAGAATGAAAGAATGATTAATACAAAGAGACAGCCACTGAACATAAACAGTCCAACGGAGGAACTGTGTCCAGGTTATGACTCATGATGCAGGCTGCGCTGCTGCTAACTCCCTGGATACCTCTGTGAGCCAACACAACAAACTGGAGGCCTTTAGCCCACACTACCATTTCACCTTGCAAATTCACACTAGTCTCTATTCTTGTTTACTGACCTTCCAAAGCTGATTGTACAGATTATCGCTAAGGCTATTGTGCAGGCTTGTGTGGATACAGACCCAGGGTAATGTTAGGCAACCACCCATTGAACTGGAAAGTTATGAAGTTACCTAACAGTACATAACACAGAATATGGCACACAGAATAATAATAATGATACTAATAATAATATGCGGGTCACAGAGCCATGCTGGAGCCTATCTCAACACTCATTGGGTGCAAGGTGGGGAGACACCTTGGACAGGTTACCATCCCATCTCAGGGGTTGAACACTTAGGGGGTTCAGCGTCTTGCTCAAGGACACCTCGACATGCTTTCTGCAAGGACCAGGGATCAAACCACCAATCTTACTCGTTTTCCCCCTTGGACCCTTTTTTTAGTCGGGGTGGCTCAGGGATAGACGAAATTTGTCCTCTGCATTTAACCCATCCTATTGTACAGAAGCGATGAGCAGCCGCAGCACCCAGTGAGCAACTCCAGTTCTGTTTCCTATTGCCTTGCTCAGGGGCACAGGCAGGATTAACGACCCTGACATACATGTGTTTTTGATGATGGGAGGAAATAGGAACATCCTGAGTAAACTCGCACAAACATAGGAGAGAACAAGCAAACTCCACACAGCAAGGACCTGGGATGGAATTCAAACCCAAGACCTTCTTGCTGTGAGGTAACAGCCACTGACAACAACAGATACCTTGGACAAATGAGTAATGAGAGAGGTGGACGCGGATCGATTAGATCAAAACCAATTAGATCAAAGTAGATGAGCAGACGGAGAGGAAACGACAGATTCACGGGCCTTTAAACACATGCATAGCCAAACTTTGTGTCCAGATGAACTGATTTAACTTTCTGGGACAGCCATAAAGAGGAAATAAAATCTGGAACATGCTAACCAAATGGGGCAGCTCCCTCTGCATTTTAGCTTTGTATGCGTTTGTGTCTATTTGTGTCCCTAGGCAGGTTGGGGCAGATCCCAGGGGGGCTCAGCTGCCACCGTGTAACACAATCCCATTTTGCTCTGTCTCACACACACACACACACACACACACACACACGCACGCACGCACACGCGTGGTCCAGATATAGGGACAGAGCAGATGAATACTATGTTCTATTTTGGCTCTTATTGAAAGAAACGGAGAAACAAGGGGAACTCTACTCAACTGTTGTCTTGGCTACCATCAGTCTACCAGTAACACAAGGTTAATAAGGGGTTGCTAAAACTTTGCTGACATGAAACAACTCACTTAAAGTGAGTCATCTCTTTCCCAATTCTAATCTGTTGACCCCAGCAGTGGAAATAGTTGGTTTGAATAACACAATATATGATATGGGTTCACTATGCAGTTAGGTCATTGGAAAATACAACTTAACTATTTTACTCATCAGACAAAGCCAATTCATCACTGGCAGGCAAATATTTTCTCAAGGACATCTCAATGGGATGGATGCTTAGTGTCATGCTTTAAGTTTAAACAGGCTTTAAACGGGGCTCATTTTTTAAAACATGGTCTCCATCCTACACCACACAGTAGAGTGACTAACAATGAACAGGCAGAAAGGGGTTCAATGTCTCACTCAAAGACATTTCAGCTGAATGCATGGCAGCTGATAGACACTTTAGGTCAACGTGTGGGTTGAACTTGTGACTTTCTTATTCCAGTATCAAGGTCCAGGTCCATTTTTACATGTCAAGATTAGACCCACATTGTAGGGTTGGACAAGGACATAGATGGAGTGTGGGGGATTAAGGCCACATATTCGTCCCGATACCCCGCGGTTGGATCAAACCACAGCCTGGCTAAATCTACTCGGCATAATGTGGTCTCATCATACAGGCTCTTGTTACAATAACACATAAAGTGTGTGTGTGTGTGTGTGTGTGTGCGAGACCGAGAGAGACCAAGCGTATACTATCCTTTCATGAAAAGTAATGATGTACTGATTCTAAATGCACGGTATACCACACCACACATCTTTCACACACAGACACACACACATACACATCTTTTTTTTCAGATACAAACTGTTGGATCTTTATGGAAAGCCACACAGAAATTTTCCAGCTCAGCACATACAACCGCCTCCATATTTCTCTGTCTCATGGCGTCTGCCCTTCTTGTAATAGCCCACATTTCCATCCAAATGATGTTATTCTAAAATTTTCATTTGGCTTGTTTTTCTGAGCGGTTGGGGAGTGGGTGTCTTGCTCAAGCGCACCTCAGTCGTAGTTTTGAGAGGACAGAGGATCTCGTCACCATGCTCAAACTGGTTATTTCCAGCAGATCAGAGCTCTGAGCCTGTTTGTGACCTTGCAGTCACATGCCTGCTTCTCTTGATTGCTTCTTTTAAAGAGTTAACCAAGCCAGGCAATGTGTAGAAAAAAAACGTTTATGAAAGATTTCAACACATGAGACAAGTCCCCTGGAAAAATGTAGAATTAATTTGGCAATTCAACAGAAAAACCATAGATGAATGTGTATTTAATGAGAACTGTTTGATAAACAAAGAACTCCTAAGCTTACAATAACCCCTAATTTATCTCACATTCATGGCCGTGACCATTTCGTGCTTTAGAATAAAGCTTATTTGTTCTACAAGAGTGCTAACATGAGTCACCTGCAGTGTTAACATTTCTCTTTGAAACCTAATAGTTTAACATGGCAGAAACAAGCTAGTACAGGCTGATAGTTCCAATATGTTTCAATGAGGAACGCTAATAACGCTACCAAGTTGTCTTGGGGTTAAGAACAGACAGGGAAGACTTTCCCCTAGAAAAACGAAACCGCAAAAGTCAACACTAGTATTTATTTATACGTAGAGATATTGTTTAAATCCCCACCATTTATAACAACTGTGCCCACAAGAGGTAGGATGGAATGAAACACGTTCTCTCCTGAGAGTCAAGGAATCAGTACCAACCACATGTTTAAAATAGTTGTATCTAGTGTGGGATACAGCTTAAGTTCGAAACATCCTGCTCTGAAGAGGATTTATTTTCCAGAGAGCTATAAACAATTGGATAGACCACAAAACAAAGAAGGGCTCACATACTGTACAAAGAACTAGGGAGATCTTCTCAGAATACAAGAACAGAACAGTCCAAAGACAGGCTTAACAAAAACACCTTTTTAGTATTATTTTATAAGTGATGAGAATATAAAAATAATATAACCCTAATTGGGAGTTTGTGTGAAGCATCAGGAGAAAACAGAATTTTTCAGTTTCTGAATGTGATTTAAAAAGAAAGCCACTTTATTCCGTCACTAAGTTCTTAAAATAAAATGTCTTCTGTACATTTAAACCAGCCAATTGTATAAGGACAGTGAGCAGCTGCAGCACCTGAAGACCAGCTCCAGCTCCTCTCCCATTACCTTGTTCAGGGGCACAGGCGGGAATATCAACCCTAATATGGTTATCTTTTTGCTGACAGGGGGAAACTGTAGCACCTGGAAAAAACCCATCCAGACATGGGCAGAACACACAAACTCCACACAGCAAGGATCTGGGATAGCCTGGGATTTGAATCCAGGACCTAATTGGTGTGAGGCACCAGTGCTAAACCCTGGGACACCATGTCACTTGGTACGGTATGTGACAAAAAGGGGATATAAAATGATTTACCTTTGGTCTGTTTCCACTGGTCACTCCAGCTCTCATTCACAGAGCACAGGATGGAGAATGGATATGGGCCTTCCTTAGTCACCTTGGACTGAGACAGAGAAAATGAGATCAGTTAGTTATGATTGCACACAATTGGGTTCAACGATTGTTGATGTGTGATGGAATGTACTCATCAAACATCAATCCACTTTTACATTATAAGCCATCCAATGCCAACTGCTTATCCAAAGTCAGGTTTCGAGGTCGGGCTGGAGCCTATCCCAACTTTCATTGGGCAAAAGTTGGGGAAATACCCTGAATAAGTCACCACTTCATCACAGGGCTTGAGCAGTCAGTGTCTTGCTCAAGGACACTTTCTCACACTTTATGAAAGAAGCAAGAACAAAACCCCCCAATCTTCCGATTACTGGATGACTGGTCTGGCTTCTGAGCTATGCAACCCCATGCTTCCTTCACACTGCATGAATTGCAAACCAAAGACAAAAGGGCTCTTTGCTAAAAGGAAGAAGAAGAAAAAAAATCAACTATCATCACGGCAGTGCATTAGCTTCCATCTGGTTTGGGAGTGCAGTTCGTTTAGGAGAAAGCTTTGAGGTAAAGGTCAGAGCGACTCAGACATCGACAGGAAAGACAGGCATGCAAATACATCCGAGGGACACACAATGAGCCTGCTTTCCCTTCCAAACCATGCATTAAATATCATTACACACAACATTTGTAAGAGGAAGTTTATTCAAATATACTTCTTACAGTACCATGCATGTTAATGCATGGATTGGAATCCCAATTCTGGCAATGTCACAGCCATGGTGAACATCGACCTGCACAAGGACTCGATCCCTAAACGTAGCCGTTTCAGTGACTTCTTCCACTTACCGAGCTAACCACAGAACAGAAGCCCCCTACAATGGATAATACACACAGCATGGTATAAGCCCAACACAGAAACACACACCAAACAGCTGTCTTCCACACCAAATGGCACAGGTATGTAATTTAGATGACGTGTGTGTGTGTGTGTGTCACTGTGTTTCTGACATGCTGAGTAGGCTGGACCAATGCCCTAAAAATAACTGATAGATTGACACAGACACACTGCTGTGGGCTCCCCCATGGCATCTCAACCTCTTTCCCTAAAACTCTCCATCTCGGGTCTCTTTCCACTTGTTTTCCAGTAACTCATCTTGTTCCAACCTGTACAGCTGACTGGGCTGAATTTGCTGACGTCTTTCTGATCATACCATCACACCCTGCTAATCGTACCCGCTTATTAAGTTGAAGCCCGGTCCAATCAGATTCAATAGCAAAAAAAATGAGAAAAAAAAGTCTGACCTTTCTTTACTCATGGACTGTCTCAGAGAAGGAGACAGAGAATTTAGATGTAGAGAGTGGGAGAGAGAACTGTGTCTTCATGTGCATTTGTAATGTGCGTGCATGTAGACACATCTGTGCTTCTATCACATGTGAATTCCTCTCCCTTATCCACCACTCTGTCACATGAGCCAATATGCCCTCCACCCCCCACAGAACTAAATGGACACACCCAATTACAGAATAAATGTGTAGGTTTCACAAGCACAAAAGCATATTAGAGACTTAACAGCTCTCATATGATCATTAGCTGATGGTTGAAACAACAAGAACACTTTTGTTTGAACCGACCCACACACAATGACACAGAAACTGGATGAAAAACATACATCAACATGCCCACATGCAATACACATGCCTACCAAGTCACCACAAAACTTGATCCCAACTCTTATTTTTGGATTCCTGTGACTGTTATTACATCATAGAAATTACAGTCTTAACTGTTGTTTTGTCCAAGAAATGACAGCTGATCATGCATGTGCATTCTTAGCCCCACCCTGCCCCATACTCACACAGAAATAAGAAGAAGAAAGGTCATACAGGTCTATTTGACAGTGGGAGGAAACCGGAGCACCCAGAGGAAACCCTCCCAGATACCGGCAGAACATGCTAACTCCACACAAAAAGGACCTGGGAAGGCCTGGGCCTTGAATTTAGGACCTTGTCGCTGTGAGGCCACCCGACTGTTGCACACATACCCGTTTGGGTAATACCCCATGTGACTGTCATCTCCGACTGTTAGCTGCACTTAAAGCACACTTATTGATATTATTAATAGATTATTGAATGGAACTGTGGTAGCTCCGTGTTAGAGCGAGTCCTTCGGGAACTGATGACCCAGAGGCTGAAGATTCAAAAGCACCACGGGGTCTCAGGAAGGACATCCGTCCTAGATCTCCCAAGCTCCATCTAAGTCCCTGTTCACCCCCCACAACATTGGTACTGAGCATGACGTATAAAAATGGACCTGAATAGATATGATCTGGTACCTAAGATATATATATACATGAATTTATCTATTTGCCGTCTTAATTGAGGATTTAGCTAGCCACCATTTGGAAGCCATCACTGATGCTGAGAATAATTTTGTACTGATTTTTGCTGTGAATTAGTCTTTTGTTGTCTGTATTTGTTTCCACTTTGGGCATCTGGCTTCTGCAGACTGCCCCACTCAATGTTTAGAGAGAGCAATCTGATTTCTTTCCTTCTCATTTAATCATGGGATGCCAAGGGAAAATTCCTAGCAGCTCTTATTGTGAGGCTATAAATATTCTCTTGTTCTTCTCTATTGGCAGGCCATCTTTGCAATGGTCAGGCTAATACTGATTGATATGGTTATTTAGCCAACGCAGCTTAACCCTTGCTCCTTCTGTTCCAGGCCGAATCAGCCTACATTTACACTTACAAATCACTTCCACAACCCTTCCTGCTGCAACTACTTTAATTTAACAACCTGGATGTAAAATATCAGGAAACATGAGTAAATAGTGTGCAAAGAAACCCAAGCATTGATCATCTTTTGGTAAATATCATTGACGGATCAAAAGTGCTATATAGGAACATGTCCATTTACCAATAACCATTTTCCCACATGGTGAACCTCCTTGGTTTTGAGTTGGCCATCATATTTGTTAAGAGCAGTGTTCTTTGTTTTGCATCCTCATCTGCCCTGAGGAAATATCATTGATGAGCATCATCTCACTTAGTGCTGATGTAACGGATCGCGTTCCAAACAAAAGGATTGAGAACTCCTCTATTGGCTAACAGGCTGTGTGAAAAGCTGTTATGAAACAAAGCAGCTGGTAAAAAACAGGCTTTAATGAGCTTTAAGTGAAAACAGTAGTTCCTTGGAGTCTGGTGAAGCTTTGCCATAGGTCACTCATGACAAAACCTTCAAATGTAACAAAAATTAAAACGACACGATTCCTCCGGAGAAAGTTATTCTACATGGTATGATATTAAAAACTGAGACTCAACAAGGTCAAACTTATCTCTTCCTTTCAATAAACATGTACTAAAGTGGATAGTTTCATTACAAACACCTGTGAACTCTAAATACACAATTTATATTCACCTTAAAGAGGAAAAACTATCTGAAAACAATAATCAAACAACATTGACCCTTTGTATATCCCTAATAAGGAGCCACAGATGGATTAAAGCAGACTTATATTAGGCCTATCTGAATGTAGCTGAGTCTGTCATATTAATGGGGTCAAAATGTAGATACGCAAAGTCCCACAACTGGGAAATATAAGTTCACTTCAGCCCTAAGGGTGAGTGTGCACATGTGTACACTTGTGAATCCCATGTGCATATATGTATGTATGTATGCATGCATGTATGTATGTGTGTGTGTGTGTGTATATATATATAT
>OMLC01066964.1:9276-23408 GCA_900302585.1 Regalecus glesne | reverse complement strand
ATGTATAGGTGTATATATATATATATATATATATATATGTATATATATATGTATATATATATATATGTATATATATATATATATATGTATGTATATATGTTTGAATACTAGTCGATACCTTGATCATTAGCCCTAACCTCATCTATCTGTGTCTCTCACATTTTCCATCATTCTGTCTCTACCTCTTCATCTCTTGTCTCTCTCCTCTTCTCCCATCATGCCCGTCTCTCCTTTCCTTGCTGTGTGGTAAAAAGTTGCTGAAATGACATTTGAATAATAACCAAAGTACATTCTGTTTTGATTCAGACTAAGACAAATACTGGCAGACAGGCAGAGGAATCACATACTTTCCATCTCCACTGGAGAACTGTCTGGACTAAGAAGGTAGCCGTGGTTTGGTCTACAGCCAGGGGGCCCACGTGCATATTTGTCCACGAGCAAGTTCACGTATAACAGACATAGAACACAAACAGTAGCTTTTCCAGTCTAACTCCAAGTCCAAACAGTAAAAGTAGAGATAGATTGATAGAGAACTCCTGATTTTGATACAAATTATTTGAATTATTTTATACATAAGATATTTTCTTTGAATCCATGCCTATCAATATACATCATATAACCGTTCTTTTCTACTTTTGATTTTTCCTCACCAATTTCTTGGCCATACATCAGTATATATTGATAAAAATTGTGAGGTTCATTTCTACATGTCACTATTAAGTCCCCACGTTGTGGGCATTGATACGAACCTAGATGGAGCATGGGGGACTGAGGTACTGTTCTCAGATGATTTCATACTTTTCACATTTTTACTTTTAATTATTCATTTAGTTATTTGGAACAAAGGAAGTATCAAAAGTATAGGAAATAAACATAATATGGATTGCACAGGAGAGGTAAGAAACCCCATAAGGCTTATACTAGAACCTCCCACTAGGATTTGCAATATATCCTAATACAGTCGATCCTTATTGCCTTAACATAAAGCAATCAAAAAGACAGAAAGAAAAAAAAACACCTAACAGCAATAGTAGGTAATAATGTCAAACATCGAGACACACATATTGAGCACCTCTACTATGGCTTAGGTGTTTTTTCATGTGAAACTTAAATACAGACAAAGATGGCAAGGATCTGATAGAGGTAGGACTGGTATTTCAAAGTGATCACCCCTGTATCTTATGGCATATTATCCAAAAGTTGTATGATAATTAGGAAAACGAATATCCTTTGCATGTCTGGTTGGATAAGAATGGACATCAAAGGTTATTAAAAATAAGTTATGAATACATTCATTAGATAATCTTTACTTTTGGAGCATTAAAGTACATATTAGATATATGCTTATACTGGATATGGATGCCAAGTAGACACCAATGACACCAATATATGAGCAGATTTTGAACATCGGCAGACAAAAATCAGCAAATCATTTATCAGCCTATCCATAGTAAACAAATACACACGGAGATCATCCCTACAGTTTTCCTACGATGGCATCACCACAAATACACACAGGCAGTGCTTCTCAACAGCACAGACTATTGAAAACAAACACACTGCTTAAACTATCAAGTTTCTATAGAGCAGACCAACAAAAGACATACACTCACATGTAGTAACATAAGCACCACACATGCATATGCACACACACACACCGCTTATTAAGACAAGTTCATTAAAACACAGCTTACCAACAGGGAAACCCAGACTCACAAGCAATGCCTTTCTCACACACTTTTCAGAGGCTTCTTGAAATCTGACTAACCAAAACACACACACACACACACACACACACAAATACACACATACATACACTTACGTGGTTCCACCACATAGAGGGTTCCTAGCCCAGCTGCCTTAGGGTCCGTTTCTCCAAGTCTATAATTTTGACTGCTTTTAAGACATGCTGTGCTTTGTACGAGAGTATCCAGCCAACATGCTAACTTACGCTAACCTGAGGGCCCTATAAATCTGGCTGACAAAATGTATGTTCTACATGGCAGCATCTGCCAAAATCTGAAAACCTAGCCAAAAATAATTAGCGCTAGCTTTCTGACAGTTATTTATTTGTTATGTATTTTACCAGATACCGTACATCCAAGTAGATATTAAACCCTGAACCAACAGCTGCTCCTGTGCGGAGTGACTCAGTGAGTGAGATGGTGGGAAACCTTTGGTGTGACTCCAACATTGTGGATCAGCAGACTCCGATATTAAAAATATAAAATAAATAAAATATGAAACAAAACTATTTTTGAAAACAAGTGGTATTGCACTTCTGATGCAGAGTGTAAATGACCTCGTAATTTACCATCTCGGTCACTTTCATTGCCTGCCTGCCTGTCTGTCTGTCTGTCTACCCATCTGTCTCTGTGTCACCCAAATGCTCGATATCTCTCCCAAATAGTCTCTACCGTCTGATATTAAAAGAAGTAATAATGTGATGAAAGCCATCTCTGAAGAGGGTGACAGAAGTGTTCAAGTTAGTCAGTCAAAACTACTCCTGATTTCCAGTCACACAATCCCCCCCAAAACCTCCAGAAGTGAAGATACATATACAGAGAGTGAGAGTGTGAAAGAGAGAGCAATAGAAAGAGAGAAATAGAGCCAGAAGGACATAGGGAGACAGAGAAAAACATGAACAGGGTGAAAGGCAAAGAGATATCAAGGAAAAAAAAATAGGCAAAGAGACAAAGAGAGAAAATAAACCAGAGAGCGACTTGGCGAGGACGATGCAGCCCAAAGGAAAAATAAAATGGGAGGAAAGAATGAAGGGAAAAAATAAAATCAAACAAAAAAAATAAATAAATAAGGGGGACTACATTTTCCAAGTATGAGGTTTGAGCAGAGCAGAGCGACTGGTTACTTACATCTGCCTGAGATTACGTAGAAAGAGTAGGAGAGGACTGACGGCTAAGAGATAAAAAAAAGTGGAGAGTGAAAGATGTGGATATTTGAGAAAAAGATTGGAGGGGACAAATGGAAAGGGAATCAAATGTCATTGTACGTGTGTATACTTGGAAGAAAGTGAGTGTGAGTGTGAGTAGGGGGAGACGTGTGCAAGACGTGCGTTTTGAGCCCTTGATGTTTACAGCCGTATTGTAGCACACACACACCCTACAATCCTACTGTGTCTTACAGTTAAATGTTACCTTGAGTGAGGTCCCGACAGTTGACTAAAAGCACACCCTTTGGTCTAAGTGGGTTAGTGGGATACTAGTCATGTTAACTCATGATCTTCCTGCAGAGGCTCCAGAGGCTCCGTCATCGCCTACCTGTCTGTCTGCCTGTCTGTCTATCGTGGCTTTAGTTCCACAAGAGGAGATATCCAGGCTATGCTAGATGAGTTGACTTTACGGTCACTTAGCACTCCAAGGTTTCTTGCACGCATGAGTGTATGTAGTTACATACACCATCTCTATGTAGGCCAGATCAGTGCTTTCCAGTCGGTCAGCCAGCCACTCAACCAGTCAGCCACTTGGTTAGCTACCAAGCTAGCAAGTCAGCCAGCTTGCAATCAGCTACCTGGTTCCGTTTCACAAAAGCAAACAATGCACAGACACTCTCTGCTCACCTGCTGCTCCGATACGCTCAAGGACATGAGTCAAGTTCAGATTTCAAATCCACTCAGCTAAGGCCTATTCTTAAATATGCTAAATGACACAGAACAGATATAGTGGCTTTTACCCAATTAAACACCAGCTATATTCTTGTTGAGGCTGGGGGTGGATAGAAGTCCATCCCTTCGGTTTTATAACCGACACTTAATACTCTATGGCATTGTATTGCAGAAGCGGATGCCAGTCACCCAGTCAGCAATTCAGCATGCACACCCTTGCACTGTAATGCTGAAGGGTTAATTTAACTCTAAAATCTCCCTCAATGTCCCACTTTAACCAGCGGCTGTCCTAGCAGTGCCCAGTCAGACAGGCAGTAAATCACAGGATTAGACCCTCAGCGAGAGAGATAGGCCACCGAAATCACTGAGGTGAAGTTAACTGTGGCAAGGCCAAAGCCACCCTAGATCACAGCAATTAGCATGCACACACTGACATTAAGTAGACACACACATGCATTTAAATGGGGATACATACATACACACACACACACCGTGATTCACTAGTTACAGTCTGTAGTCAGTGATGTTCCAGCCTGGAAAATAGATATTCAATGGTTTACGACTGTTGGCACACCCTTTATTAGTGTGCATTGTATGTGGACATTGGCAGAAGGGCAAATATGTAAATGTCACTTCTTGCCTTTCTAAATACCTCTCATTTCCCATTTTAGCTTTGAGCCATTGGAAATAATAGCAATGCCAGTTATAGCTTGGCCTCATCACTCAGCTCTAAAGAACTTAAAGAGCTTTATCTAAACTGACTGTTGGCAAAAAATAATATTATCCACATTTCCCGAGGGCAGTTTATGATGGGTGGAAAAATTACTCAAATGGGTTTCATCCGAAGTAAAGATTTAGATAGAAGGTCAGTATGTACTCTTAATCAGTAAACATGTTCAAAAAGTGTCACTGAAATTCTCCTGGAACAGCTCCATGGATCAGCAATATGCATGACATTAAACTCCCTCTTAATACGAGAAAAATGGAAATTGTCTGAAACTGTACAAAAACCCAATATAATTTCACATTTGAAATATTACTGGTCAGTATTCAGTCAAGATTTATTTGACTTAATACTGAACAATGTGAAAGTTTTATATAAAATCCTTTTTAAAGTGACGTAAATTAAATAGCAGTTTGATATAAGGGAGTCAAGTATCTCATCCTTTAATGACTGAACTAAATTTGTCTCATTATGGCCATGAGAGAATCATCTCGTTGAGGTCCTAAGATAAACTATTTGGCAGGAAACGGCATTCAAATTACTCTTAACTTCAAGTGGACACCATGTGAAAGAAAGACAGCTGTTTCATTTTGTCATCGTATTAGTACTATAATGAGATGTGTTCTCAGCATCCCATCCATCCTGTTATATAGGAGCAGTCAGCACCTGTAGTGCCTGGGGACCACCTCCAGATCATTTTCCTGTTGGCTTGCTCAGGGGCACAGGTAGGAATATCAACCCTAACGTGCATGTCCTTTTGATAGGGGGAGGAAATCGGTGCAACCAGAAGAAAGCCATACAGACGCAGGAAGAACATACAAACTCCACACAGAAAGGACCTGGGACGGCCTGAAGTTTGAACCCAGGATCATCTTGCTGCGAGGCAACAGTGCCAATTAACCACTGGGCTACCGTACTGCTTCCCATATTGTATTTTATCTTCATTAAAACCAACAATTGTGATTAAGCATATTTTTTTATTCATCACTATCATTTTGAATTCAAGATTTTATTGTGCTTGCTTCGAGAAATATTATCTCTTTCAATAGCACATCAGGAAGCAATGGGACCCATTAGTACAGCTCCAAGATCGATCCGAGCTGGATGAAGGAATTAAATACCTCCATTTCACATTATCATGTTTTAATGGATCCAAACCCTTTGATTAACAGAGAGAACAAAGTGGAAGTTTAAAAATTGAATGGATGTTAGTGTGAGGCTTAATGTTAGGACTCTTTTGTTAGGACAATTATTTTGAAGATGGGTGCTTTCGAGTGATGCACGGGAAGTGCGAGGAGGGAGAGCAAGAGAGAGGGAGACCAAGGAAAGCACTGTCAGATCTGAGAGGCAGTAAAGTTAATCATTTTTCTTGAAGGATATCTATATGCATTGGACCTGGATTTACATCCGACTGCTCTAGTCTCAAGTACACCCACAGCCTTACATTAATATATCACAATCTACAAACTGATTCTGAAATCACAAGGTGGTAATCCACTCTTCAGACTTTCAAGAGTTCTTTCCACATCTCTGAGAACAAAAAACGATTGCCCCTCTGAAACAACAGCAGTCCATTTGAAGGACCTTGCCCCTCTCACCTTTGACCCCTGGAAGGTCTGACCATGTCTCCAAGACCCAAAGAGGAATGTCCATTTAAAAAAAAGTGGGTCTCTTGCAAGGATTCCTCATCTCTGACCCACCAGAGCTCTGTGAGCTCTAGGATAGAGGATTTGGATCTAGATTCAAATACCGATGTGTTGCATAATTGGATTTCAGTCTTGAAACTGGTCCAATGTACCTGACTTGAAATAGGGTCTTGGATTTGCATATATTTTTCCATGACCAAAACTAAAAGAATTCAGAACATTTTCCTGCCAATAACTATTTACTCTGCTGTAGTGCTGGTGAACAAGAAGCCAACTCCTTACCAGCTCCATCAACGCTGATCTGCAAGTAAGAGAAAAGAGGACCTCCCTACAGGTGAGGGACTAATTAAGTCCCCACTTCATATTATAAATGCTAGTCACAAGAAGCACAGACATTATTTGAACATATAAAAAATCGGGGTGAATGGAGAGATCATCTTTCTCCTTACCTCATGTGGCTATGAGCGAGCTGCAGGCAGCTGGGTTGTCACTACTAAAATGTTTTGGGGAGGTCTCCCATCAATCCTCGCTGCTGCTGTCTAGTAAGTTTACAGAATGATTTACCATGGAGAAAAAGGTGAATCCAGGAGTACTATTGCCTCATCTGGACAATCCATCGACACGGCAACAACAAAAAAGGCAAGCAAAGCGCAACAAAGACAGGAGACGAGAGCAGTCAGACAGATATAGAAAAAGACAGAAACTGAGAGATTACACTTAAATGACAACGGACAAAAAGCAGTCTATTTGTCAGAACTATTTGTGGATACCAAAGGTACTGTACGGTTGAGACATTGAAAAGAAAGCAAAGAATGACAAGGATGTAGAGAAAGAGATGCAGAATGAGTAGAAGTAAGATGTGTAAGGGGTGGAGAAAGATGCAGAGACAGGAAAGGGTCAGGCTATGAGGAGGGAATACTATATTTCACCTTAAATGTCCTTTTAAGTATTAGGGTCAACTCACTGGATGCGAGCTGAAACATTCCACATAAAAGCTCTGATCCACACTGACAGAGGAACATGGAACTGGACCTCTAACAGTCGTACTGACACAGATGAAAAAAATGCAGAGAGAGAGAGAGAGAGCAAGAGAGAGAGAGAGAGAGAGAGAGAGAGAGAGAGAGAGAGATAAAGAGATTTTCAAAAGAGCCCCCTGTATGTGAAAATTATAAACTGCCACGGCACACAAAGTTACAATGGGACAGTCAGCCACCTAGCTCTCCATCCAGCTGGTGTCTGAGCAAACTTGCAAAAACCAGCTTGACAGTCAGATATTAACCTTGCTTGTGTATCTTTGACAGCAGTTTTCTTGGCTACCTGACAATCTAAATAAGCGTAGCCTAGAGTCGCAATCCTCATACTTGCACAGTGATCCATCTGCTTTACTTCCAGTATGGCTGGGCGATAAGGACAGAATCAAATGTCACAATAGCTTTGATCCAAAGCCTTGATATCATCTCATGATTATATTGTAGGGCTGACTATGAGTGCTTTCATAAAACATTTGCATAAAAGAGATACTTGATAAACGGAATTACTTCTGAGGATACAATGACTAAGCAGGTAGAAAGAAACAGATACAATGGTCTAACAAGTTCAGAAAATTGCTGTGTTGCATATTGTATAGGAACAGTGGCAAAGTAGCTCAGTGGTAGACCCCATGCTTCAGGGACTGACGAGCCATAAAGGGTTCAAATCCACCACAGAGCACCAGGAAGGGCATCCACCCTTAATCTCCCAAACTCCATCTAAGTTCATGTCTACCCCCACAATGTCGGGATTAATCGTGACTTTTTTTTCTTCAAATAGACCTTTTCTAGTGAGCAGTTGCAATGCCCAGGGATCAACTCCAGTTCTTTCTCCTATTGCCTTGGTCAGGGGTACAGATAGATGTATTAACCCCAATGTGCATGTCTTTTTGATGATGGAAGGAAACCCGATCACCCTTAAGAAACCCATGCAGACATGGAGAGAACATGCAAATTCTGCACAGAAAGGATGTTTGACGGGGTTCAAACCCACGCAAAAGCTAACCTCTGCGCCACTGTGCTACTTAATAATATAATATGTGTATCACCCAGCCCCAGGTTCCTGTGATCCACATCAATGGCCTACAACACTAAAGGGCCACACCTATACCGTCAGTCTTTCATTTCCTGCGCCAATAATATATTAATCAAAACCCAGAATCTCTAGACACCAGTCGGCTAGATCAACTCAATGTTACCACATCGCAGCAAGGTGATTTTGAATTCTGTGTCAGCCATGGATTTAGGGATCAGTGACAAAAAATCTGGGTCAGGCTGCCAAAAATTAGTTCGTAGGAAAATCATAACCAGTCTTATGAGGGCCATATCACATCCACCCACATTTCTGAAGAGGCAGAAATTAACATCTTCCATGCATAAATTATCCAGCTCAATGCTGGCTGCACTATCAGCGATGGCAGCAACAACTAAACCTAAGAGAGGGTAGATAACCGAAGTGTGCAAAATATTACATGTGAAAAGTAAAAGAAAAATGTCACTATTCCATATATGACATGGGCTAGGAGGTTTGGGTAATAATTCAATATTATGTATTGTCTTACAATTTTAATGTACTGTAAAGTATAAAATAGCACTAGGATGAAATATGATTTACGTGTTGGATTCAAGGTTTTCCACAAAATGGCATCTGAAAAATATCATCAAACTGTGGCCCAGTGGTAAGTACTGTTGTCTCGGCAAGTCTGTGTGGAGTTAATATGTTCTCCCGTATCTGCATGGGTTTCCTCAAAGTGCTCCAGTTTCCACCCACCGTCAAAAAGACATGCATGTTAGGGTTAATACTCCTGCCTGTGCCCCTGACCAAGGCAATGGGAGAATAAACTAAAGTTGGTCCCCAGGCAATGCAGCTGCTCACTGCTCCTATACAATAGGATGGGTTAAATGCAGTGAATAGATTTCATAGTAACCTAAAATGACAAAATAACAACTCTCTCTTATATATAGTATGAAGTGATATATTTCAATATCATGGAAAATGTGCAATGATTATTCACTCATTCATTCATTATTGTGAAAATATTGTTGTCTATATTCCCCAGTACAAGAGCTAGATATCAAATGGGGACACCTGTTTATCTACTACAGACAAGTCATGGCCTTGTACAGTAGCCGCCAAGTCCATAACAGATATCATACAGTACCCAGAATATACTGCTGAGATTCAAACACTAACTGAACCAGCTGTTTCTTTCATATTCAGACATACACGTAGAAGGACTAGATCTTCAAGGAGATGGGCACACAGACAGGCAGAGATGGAGCTTTAGTTTAAAAGCTGCATCAAAAGACAAACCATCAGATTGAGTCATGAGACGGCAAAAAAAAACTATACAGTGGGACGGACAGTCGAACAGACTAAAATGCAATGGAAAATACAGTGTCTAACCAAAAGACACAAGATTCACAATGTCAGTCCCTCTGGAAGACAAGAGACCAAGCCCCCACAACCACCATCACCACCACTATAAATAAACACAAACACGCATAACTGCAAATACATTCCCCAGACTCCCAGGTTCCTCCTCAGGTTTTAATTGCATTCAATATATCTCACTCCAAAGGGAACAGTAGAAGGAACATGTCTGCTTTGGCTTAAGCCTGACACAGCGAAAAACTTTTCACTATTGTCTTTATTATGCACTACCACCATATGACACAGTACACTGCACTGTCAAGTATCACACGATACACTGCACCCATGTCGTAAAGCAAACTAGCCTGCACTGCTTACTACAGCATGTATCCTTCCATTCACTGGCTCTTATCCTGCCATTCTCCGGGCAGGCCTAGTTGCTGCTCACAAAAAGGGTCTCAATCCTTCTCCATTCTGACTTTCAGCGTCCCCGCACTTCCGACACCAAATTACTCCTGTGCAAAATGTTAAATTTCAAATAAAGCTCTACGCTGCGACCATCTTAAGAGTGACTGTCTCTAGGGTTGGTAATTCGGGAGCTGAGGTTTTTGTGCTGTTGCAAAAGCATCAGCTAAAAATGTCATCCGTTGCCTCCCTGTCATTTCAATATAAAGGGGAACTTAGTATAGAGTGTCATTGCTGGAGAAGTGACCCTACCCATTTTGCCAGATTTATTGCACTACATAGTCTGTGCTACATGAAGCATAACAATAAAACATAGTATTTACTTGTCAAGTGAAGACCAAAACAGAGTAAATGTCCTCTATTTCCCCTAGGAGAGATGCTCATTAAGAGAAGTGGGTATTGTTGTCATGTTTGAACTGAAGAAATACAAAACCCTACAGCCCATTGCAGTGCCCATCACATTGCAAAAAAAATAAATCTTGATTGTTCCTCTACAGATTTACTCTGCTGCTCCTTCACAACCTCTTTGGCTTGCTAGACTGTCTATCTGCCTGCCTGTCTGTCTATCTCACCCCAGGGACATGGAGGAATTTCCTGAGAAGAGGGGATGACTTTTCCATCAACTTAGCAAGAGAGGAGAGAGAGAAGCAGAAAGGAAGAGAAAGAAAATAACCACAACATCAGATGGTGACCTCTTGTAGCAACCAGTGGTCATGTCCTGACAAAGTGACAAATAGCACCAACAGTGTAAACAAACAGCCAATGTACCAGGTCCCACACCGACAAGTTCACTGAACCATGGTGATATTTCACCTCCATCTCCAGACGAACTGTTGGAGATGGTAATAGCGGTGGATTAGCTGCTGAAAGTCGTGCATAGAGGCTACAGGTTCGATCATTGCATTAGACAGTTTGTCCTGCAACAGCCACATTATGGTGAAGTGCTTTTGAACGAGACACTCAAATCCCTACTTGTTCACTCATGTAATCTAATTCGCTCCAGATAAGACCATAAAGGTTTGCGGCTAAAATGTAGACACACTGCTTCGCTGACTGGCTGACCGATTGTTTTCTGCAGGCTGATAGTTTTTTTAGTTGACTGTCAGACTGATTAGCTGACCAACTGGCTGGCTGGTTTTGCTGGCTGGACACTGTGGAGCCATCGGGGATTTTTACAGCCCCGTTACCCTGTCATGGTATTAACGCGACACATATCTGCCCTACCCTGCAGTAGAATGGCAGCATGACAGAACCTTGTACTCATCCCCATTATCCCACCTATAATGCAAGTTACTGTGAACGAATGAGTTTTCGAATGTGTAGATAAGAAAATGGATTTTACCATCAGACATGTTCACAGTTAAAACACAAATCGTTCTTTAAACTTTGATTCCTAGATGGAGGGTTTTCAACATCTAAACAGCGCCAGAACTGGTAAAGCAATGGATTGAAAAAATATAAAAACTGGCTTTTCGTTAACAAAAACCTCAAGTGGAATGGGTCTGTACAGTCCAGCAGTAATGAACTTTCTCATATGAAAACAGCAAATTTCAAATCAGACCTACACATCTGATGCATCAGATGATTATCTATCCCTCCAAGGTCCTTTTACATTGAAGGAGGAAATCCTGTGGTCCCTGTGCCACGTGAGTCAGTGTGTACCATGGCACCATGTTGGATGTCAACATGCACCACATTCACCGAGACAAATTCCAAGACATTTGAAGAACTCGGGAAAATTAAAGGAAACAAACTTCAGTTTACTTTATCCTACTGATGTCCAAATCGCCCCAAAAAGAACTGGCTAAAAGCAAAAATGAGCTCTGTCATCAATTATTTCAGTTTGTGTACACAGTGATAAAATACACAGATGACAAATAGAATAAACATTGAATGAAAAAAAGCACAGATGTAAATTGGCAATTAGTGCAAGGGATAGCCTTGCAACGGATCTCAACCAGGTCACCATTCCAGTACAAGTATTACATTTGGCGATTAAATTTATTTTAATCAGGACTCCCGTTCCCCAACGCTGAAAGCCAACTCACCCAGTGGACCGTGGTATGGGTGGATCCCTGGTGTGATCCCAGTCTGGCAGTCCTGCTGGGTGGAATGGAGAGTCTGGCTGCTGCGAGACTGTCAAACCAAACACTGTCTCCAACTCTGACAGAGCCCTACTACATTCTTCCCTCTCGCTCTCTTTCATTATGTCTGCATGTCGCTTTACCCACTGCTCTCTCTCTCTCTCTCTCTCTCTCTCTGTGTGTGTGTGTGTATGTGTGTGTGTGTGTGTGTGTGTGTGTCAGACAACAGTCCAGCAGTGAATTCATACTGCAAGAAATACAGATGTCATCAAACTGATCTCTGCCAAGTCCTTCAGTCTGATGTGATAAGCAGTGGTGTCACATCATGTCACCAGAATCCACAATTAATCACCAAATACAACAATTGTATTGGAGCTAGCCTTAGTCAAGGCATGCTCATTTTCAATGACCCAACTCAGTTTCACAATTCAGTATTGACAAAACATTCATTCCGCTGAAGTTCCCTTGACCAAAGCAACATTTCCCTTACAGCACTCCAGCCTTGCTGTGTTGTAACTGGGCCCTACTTCACTGTGGCCCTACTTCAAAAAGGTTTCTCTTGCAAAAGGAACCAATCATGTCCTGCAAAATAAGTTTTTAAGCAAGGGAGGTGAATCAACTTCTCAAAATCACATAGAGTCATTTAAGCATCCACCTTCATTATTCTACAAGCCACCAACCATTCCTTTAGGGATGGAAGTGTGGGGCTGGTACAGCAGCCAAAGAAAGTAATAACTATAGCCAACATTTACAAGCCTGATTGTATCTTCATTTCCCACCTTGGTTAAAGCTACTAAACATATCAAAAACCTGACAGGCTGTTCTTCATGTACCAGTGCATGAGTCACACTAATGTTACTATGGGCACAACTTATTCAACACAGACAGAGATTTAATCCAAGTGGATGCAAAAAAACAAAAAAAGGCAGGCAGGCATGCAGGCAGACAGAGACAGGTTTACCAGCAGGCAGGCAGATGGTAGGCCTGCATGTCTGATTATGTAGAATTTTAAATGACTTAAATGAGAGACTTTGGGCAAATTAGGCCGAGCCTTAGGCCTAAACAACCCCCTTGCGTCAAGGAGAGAGAATGAGAGAGAGAATGAGAAGCATCTCAGCTGGGTGGTTTCCATTACAGTGAGGCTCTCTGCCTTTTCAATACTAAGGGTTAGAAATCAGTGAGACAACGCACTGACCAATTTGACAATCCCGGAATTAAAAAGAATACCTCCCGGTAACACGCCCATATCAATGCCTCGCCACGCCTTGCTGTGCTCCGGGCTATCAATTGTGTGCATGTGTGTGGGTGTAAAGCGGGTAGTGTTAAGGCCTATGATGGGTATGTGACAGCGACCAAAACAGAAAGCAAGATACGACTGCCATCGTCGTTATACTCAAAGGCACAAAGGGTGACATTGCTGACATCACATTTAAGCAAATGCTGCCGGCAAAAGCACCAACAGGCCAAAAATCCATACGGGTTTTCCGTGCATTAATCCAGGCCCTTCGTCTCTTTCTAGCACCACAGACGGAGCTGTTTTATGATCAGAGAACGAGTCCAAAAACTAATTATGAAACCCCCCCTAAGACTGACAGGCTACGGGGATTAATCGACCGCATGGGTCCATTCATGTCCCCTTAATTGAAACGCATTCATTCAGTTTGTGTGAAGGCGAGCCGTGATTAGCCTGATTTCCTCGCCAGTCTCCGGCTTTGATAATAAACCGGGCCGATGCCAGATGTGGCTCTGTCAGAGCTTCCTTCCTTTCGCTCCGCACAGACCTAATGGGATAATGGATTTAGTCTTGCTAACGTTACCAGCAGGCTCACATTGCCGTCATACAATGCAACTAAAACCCTAAAACAGTGTTTCAGGGGAGACATCGAGCAAGAAAGCAAACGATGCTCTCCAAGGAGACAAGAGAGGAGAAATCGGGTTACTTACTGTGCAGAGCCAGTTTTTTTCCACCAGACAAGACCTGACGAGAAAACCGCAACAAACACGGGAGAGGGAGAGAGTCTTCGTTGTTAAATCCCGAGTGTCAAATGAAAGATACGCGGTGGTTTCAGTCAGGTTTGTTGGTCGGCTGGACGGCGTTGCCGGTTTTCAGTGACTCTTAGCTATCAATGCCGCACGGATCCCAGTCCAGCTCCATTCTGGAGCCAGGAGGGAGGGAGGGAGGGGGTGTC